>JXSR01S030258.1:80103-104497 GCA_000969725.1 Ophiothrix spiculata | reverse complement strand
GTGATGATATGTACGTGGCATAATCACCTGCTGGATAAAATGAAAACATGAGGCAAGAGATTCTCCCAGACAGAATGACTGAAGAGGTTGGTAGATTCAATGTGGCATGTGAGACCTGTGACACACATCTTGGTTAAAATTAACATTGTTTTTTATTTTGAATGAGGTAAATTAAAGTATGCATATGTCTATCTGCATAGTTTTCAAACATTAGCTTTCCTGCATTCCTAGCTAATATTTTTGGAAACTAAAATAGCAATTTTTTTTTTAAATGACTGCCAAATGGGAAATTTAATTTAAAACACCCACTTAGATGTTGCGTCATTTTTAGTTTTTAGAATTTTGGCCAATTTTTCGATTTTCATAACATCGTAACATCTGAGTGGGTGTTTTTAAAATTAAAATTCCCATTCCGAGGTCCTTTTCTTTTAATGTTATTTTTAGCTAGTCCGGAAGCCCAAATTGCCAAAAAATGTATTTTTTGTGATTTTCTCAAAAAAAGTGATTTTTGATCAAAAACCAACATCCCCATCATGTTTCTTGTGAAAATTCCTTTCTGGAAATGTATACTTTTATTAACTTTAAGCACTTCGTTCAAAAGTTATGATTTCCTCGTTTTTGAAAATTTTCTTGTGTTAAAATTCCAACTTTTTTTTAAATTTTCAGCCCGTTTATGACCTTTTTCCTGACTTTACGACGCTTTTCCTCGTTTTTGTCAACTGGCCTCTCACACCCCTGGTTATGGTACAAAATATATTTGCAAAAACGTAAAATTGAGTAACATGCTTTCCCCCTTAAACTCATGATAAGAATGCATAGTATGTACTCTTAAAAGTGTACTAAGGCCAAGAGGGACTACTCATCAGGAGGCATAATGCCCTTAAATCAGCTTCATTTATCAGGGAGCGGGTTAGGGCAGCAGTAGTTCCCTCGCTTTGCACCAGTGAGGTCCCGGATTGGATTTGGTGCTTTATGTGCATTTGGTTTTTAGTCCATGCTCGCGTCCGATGATTTTATTAAGGTATTTCATTAACTCAAAAAACAAGAATATTCACACTGATAATAAGTGTTTTCTGAAATTTAAGAATATCATTTTGTACACCAGTTGGAAGCTCTCACAAACTGTACCAGAAAACAACTTGACCAGTTGAATTCATAAAATTGTACTAAGGAACCAGTCTTATAGTCAGCAATGCCAAATTTTATGACAATACTACTCATATCTTGTCAGATTTCCTAATATTTTATATGAACCCTAGTATGATTTTCTAAACTGGAAACAGTCTCAAAACTTCAAAATAAATAGGTTGTACTATGTTGGAATCATAACAAAACTATCACAAATTTTTCAATTTATATCAACTTTTTATAACAAAATATAAATTAGAACCAGTATATATTGTTTTGAAGCCGATAAACCAATATCCCTTTCTAAAAAAACCTCTTGTATTACAGCTTTGAGTTATCTCTCCTCTTACAATCTTATTATTCCTCATTTATTGGCCTCGAAGTGAACATCACCTCAGGGATATGGCACATCTTCAAAATGGCTTGTATAAATATTATTACATGACCCTCGGTGTCCTGATGTCCACTATCATTGACAACCTAACAGTCACCGTGAATACCATATGAATGGAACAATAGTATACAACAGGTCAATAACCGAATATGCAGAATTCCAATCAAAAATCCATGCCGTGTGTACTACCTCTTTACTTGTTAGCTTTTGCAACTATTTTATAAACCCTTATAAGTGCTTCATACTAATTATGTGCCCTTGCATACTGATTTAATAATAACAGACCATTTTACTTTCAAGATGTTTCCTACAACATTTACAAATAATTCAATACTGCTTTTATCTCCCCACATTTTCTCCCCACTTTTTGGGATCTTGGGATAGTATATACTTTAAATTAAGCAAAATAAGGCCAATAAAGAAAACATCTCTCATTAAATGAAATTTAATTAAATTAATTAAACATGAAATATCCACATATTTGCTGTATTTCTTGCAGTATTTTCCTTTTTTAATTATAGATTAATAACTGCGTATTACTTGACGCGAGTGAAATTGGACAACAATAATGCATCGCGTGCTGAAGTTGAAGTTGTCCACACTCACGAGGCGCATAGATTACAAGCTACTTCCTTTTCACTTGGAGAAAAAATGCACAAATGAGCAGAAGATTAATGCACTTTCATAAATTATGGCAGAATCTGCTATATCAAACATGTGCAAATACACTTTTTAGCATGGGATTAGATTGAAGTGAGGTTGCATGTTTAAAGGAAGTATCTGCAGGTGTGTCAGCCCGAAGAAAGCTGAGACCAGCTTTGCTTCTATTCATTTATAGTTTATCATCAGTGAAATACATTTACATATATCATATTGGGAAGCTGATTTTAAGAAAAATTATTAAAATTTGATCATTGTGAGTTATCCAATTTTTCATTTTTTTCTACATTTTCTATAGAAATATACAAGAACATTATTGACAGCTAATTATTCTCTTTAACAGTAATGTGATATGAAACCTTATATAATGATGCTATTAATTCTAATATTATGCATAAAAAAGTAGATACATTTCAATGGGAAAAGTGTGAATCAAATTTTGAATATGTTGTACCTGGTACAGTATTTTAATAAATTGGTTTTTATATTTTGCACAACTTTGTCTAATTAAAACAAAAGGGAGACATTTAAAACATTTTTGAAGTGTTTATCTTCGTGTAATATTTTGCATAATGCTGGGTTTAATTTCATATGCAATTATTCTTTGATATTTAATAAATACAAGCAGTACCAAATATCTCATGACACCTTTTAATTGTATTGATGCAGTATAAATAATCTTTGTTGCTTAACAGTTATAGTGAAAATTTGAAATTTTGTAATACACTGATCAAAACAGAATGAACTGTAATAATTTCCATGGTTCTGGCACCTCCTGTTGAAGTGGGCCTATTGAATAATACATAAAAGGGATGCAACTTAACTCTAATCCCCTCGCAAATATGTGACTTGTTACAGCAAAAGGTACCTTAAGTTGGAAAACTACATTATGAGATATGGGCTGCTGAAGTTTGAACAGGTGCCTGGGTCGATTCAATTTCAAGTATGGTACTATCTTTAAGTATATTCTGTCAGGAAAATGACTTTTCATGTAAAAAAACATATTCTACATGTGCAAATTGAATAGTTATTGTCAGCATTGGTGATTACCCCTAGCTTAAAACCTTTTTTTTTTTCTCAGAATAACCTTTTAACCTTTTTTCAATAATTGGGCTTAACATTTTCGGACATAAGTCCAGAATTGAACATCCTCCACTCATGATTGTGGTGCCATTTTAAAGATTTTCAATTGTTGACCGTTAAGGTACCTTTTGCTGTAATGCATCACATGTTGATATAATCAGGGGGCTCCACCATGACTCAAACCCACCACCTCTCGCACCCAAATCCCCAGTCCACCTATACCCAAACTACCCGGCAGCCCCTGCCTAGGCAGCCATTTGATGCTCATTTAGTGACCCCCGTCAATGACGTATTCGTGAAGTTGGTTTTTTTAAACTCGCTTATTGAGCTGCCTTAAGGAAAATGACAAGAAAGTGTTTTGATTGTGATCATGGCGATGAGATCACAGGCTTCATTTAGACACATGGTACTTGTGTGCATACAATCTATTCAGAATAAAGATGTGTTGTCCATTTACTCTGCTCCAAGATTTGAGAGCCTTTTTGTATTGGTCAGTGGTTTTGACCCCAATTCATTAACACATCTCTTATAAAGCCAGTCTTTCTATAAATTGCTTCTTGGTCAGTCTCCACTACACATTTTCTTGATAGGATTTTGATCCCAAGTCTAGCCTAGATAGAGACAATTGCTTGCTCATCAATGATTAGTTTCTACACAACATTTGTACCATAGTGCACACAAAGACGAGTGACCATCCTGATAAAGGTTTATCGTTATAGCTCCTTTCCTTCTTAGTGATCTTCAAAACTTTTTGATACCCCCTCATATGATAGGCTGTGTAATATAAAATGGTAGTAATCACATTCCACAACAAAATTCACAGTTATATCATTCAGGAATTTAAAAATGCTATAAAGAACTATCATAATTTGGAGTCTTCTAGTATATAGTATATAATTTCCTTCCCTTCTCCTCTTTTCAGTCTGCTTTCAAAAAAATTGTCACCGATCTTCTTGATATTGTCAGAATAATTCAAGGTGAAAATTCTGACGGATTAATAATGAATATTGACAAATAGCGGAAGGAGTCTGATAACAAAAAATAAAGTATTCTCACAGTTTATCAATGGAAATAATCAAACTTGATACATTGTGATGTGTTTGGATTGCTATTGGATTTCAAATGCATGGGTTGCTTTACTTCAGATATTTCTTCAGATTATTATTCTATTTTGTATATAATATCTCATTTTACTAGCATATTAGTCAATGTACTAATATAATTCAATTTCAACCATTTGACAAAGGAAAATTTAAATTTTATTACTCACAAAACAATTGAAACTAATCTGACATTCTTTATTTGTCATTTATTTATTCATTTATTTATTTATTTAATCATTTATTTATTTGTTTATTCATGTATTTATTTTTTTATTTATTATTTATCCTGGGTAATCCCTTAAATGCACTGGCAATGTTCTTCCATGGAGCCTCAATTGTCTTAATCGACAGGAACTAAGCACACACTTAATGTTAAATAATCAACAACAGGTATTCATTTTTTTGCCTTTAATCGTCAACCTTAATAAAGAAAGTTAGACTTTTACGTTTCCATTATTCAGTATCTGTATATTTAAACAGCACTTGATTAATCTATCTATCAACAAATTTGAAATAAAAAAATGCAACAGAACAAATTTTTTTTTATTCTGGCCGTAACCAATTACCAGTCATTAGTTTGAAAAAAATGTCAAATGATAGACTGAAAAATAAAACAAAATTTCACAGATTTTAACAGCGAAAGTCTGTGATCTATTTAAAAGATGTTTGTTTGATTAGATGCTTAGAAATAGCATAAAGTTAATCTAATTTCATTTTACAACTGAAAGAAAATTGTCATCAAATTGTAATCTTGTTTCTAAATTATTGAGAATATCTAACAATTACTTTGAGTAATTTGCGGCTAAGCAGTCTTTTTAGTTGTTAATAAATTATCAAACAATATTCCTACACCAGTAATCTGTTCTATGAATGTTGAAATTTAGATTTGGTAAACTTTTTTTTTATTCATTTTTTTTAGATTTTTTTTTGAGGATTTTCCTTATTTCATTAGTCAAAGATTGTCTTGTTACTAAACAAATAATAACATTAATTTGATTTTTTTCTGATTAATGCAAGAAGAACATTTCTTGGGAGTCTCATTCATTTTTAAATCTTTTCTATTTGTCTAGACAATTATTGGAGTCATTTATGCCTGTAATACAATGGAAAAAATGTAAATGACTGCCCATACATATACCATTGTCATTTTCTTTGCAATATTGCCATTTACACAGAATCAGACAAGAGGAATGGGGCCAAAACATATGTTTGAATTACTCACTGAATAGTTAGTTATTCTTAAGGCTTATTTTAGCGATAAAATAGCTTTATTTGGTCCAAATTCCATCATAATTAAAAACTTAATCAGATCCAGGCAAAGTTAGAAGGAACAAAAGTAGCTAGCACTTTTCAACCTTTAAAAATCCCAAATGTGATAAAAATATTTCCGACATCTGATTCGTTCTTACATCTTGATCACAACATTTCATATTTGTATAGAGAATAAAGAAGAGATAGAGTTTCTTCTCCCAGGCTATATACATTACAAAGTGGGAATTTACATCTTGCTTTTGTTCTTAGTCTCCGTATTAGTTCTTTAAATTCAGACTTGTTTTCATTCAAGCATGAGAATAATGATGATAAGCTGAAGGTGTAAAATTATTGAAACCTGATGAGCAACAATTATTAACGAGTTGCTTTCATTACTGGTTGAATGCTAAATTGAGGTGTATCATATTTGAATTCTTGCACAAATTGTTTGTAATATATCATTGAAAGACAATTTTCTTTTATTTGTTTCAACCTATTTGACAAACACCTTTATCAAACAATTGTTTACAACTAGTGAAAATATGATACAAAACTGAACTTAAAAATTGATAAATGTTTGTTTGAATCTCATTATAGTTTTTTATCTATTTAAAAGTTTGTTCAGTATCTTTGTTACATAACGACAGCTGTGGATGACTTTGTTGATCCAATACTAAAGAAAGACATCTCACATTGAAATGACTTTGAAAAACCATTAGAGACTTACGTCACATTTGTGCAGTAATATTGTTTATAAATATTCCCCCTCTACCCTTTTTGCACTAGCTCCTGTGATAAATCCTCAAGATATAACGCCATACATTTAATAAGCTTAGCTAGCAATATCTGTGACCTTTTCAAATCAGCCGTAGACATTACACCTGATACAAATAGCTCTGTTCTGTAGATTAGATGTATTTGACAGAACGAGAATTAAAGGGGAACCAGGCAAGTTCAATATTATCTACAATCTATATATTTGTAAAAAATATTTTTGCTAGAATTTCAAAAACTCATAGTATAAGCTTCAATTGGATAACTTGGTTTTGACCAAAAACTCATATTATTTTATTGTCATCATTTGTAAAAAGTCCCTTGAAAATAAAATGATGGATGCTCTGGCAAAATGAGTGGAAATTCGCAAATTTCAGTTTATTGAGTTTATGACATATTTTGATTCTCTATAATCTCAGCTCTTGAATGATATATAATATGTCACACTTTCTTTCTCAATTCTCCATTTAGAGATTGAGATCCAAAGCAATCCACTGAATATATTGCAATAAAAATTAGCTGCAAATCAATTTCAAAGATACTGATTACTACAGTGTATAATAGGAACATGCAATCGATTAACTGTGAATAATTGTGCTTCCTAGCATAGTCCACATATGTTATTCCCAGGTATTCAACAATTACTGCTGATTTAATGCAAATGCTACACTCTCCTCTCTTTTTTGATCCATCCCATCTATCAAAAATTCAGATTTCTCTTAAAATAATTTGGTAAAATTCTGTGTTTAAGAACTTTAAACTACTTGCCATATTAAAGTAAACACATGCTGCTGTTTTTGCTCTAAATGCAATTCATGCAATGCTCATTCGTTAAAGGTAATGCAGTAGATTTTGTTTTCTGATCATAAGTATAAATTAAAAAGTTCATACAAACAAAAATAATGAAATAACTTTCATCCAAATCATCAAATACACCTTTAACATTTGCAAGCTAAACACGCTGTGACTCTCCAGACACATTAATGAACTGTAGGTGTAAATAACACAAGTTTTGTAACCTAAACATATATTCCTGATGGGTGTTAAGCTTACAGAGACCTGAACAAATGTTTGTAAACATACTCATGTTATCTTGTCATGTTTGTCACTGCTTTATATGGTGATGTAAAAGAAGACATCATGTGTATCCCATCATGCATTGCTTCCTATGGAATTGTTTGCATAGGAAATTTTGTGAGTAGTTAGTGGTGAAATGCCCATAAATGAAAGTTAATTGTAGTAACTTTGCATTTTGGGTATGTTTCATCACTAACTACTCATATGACTTCATGTACAAAATTTTCCATAGGAAGCAATGCATGATGGAATACATATGATATCTTCTCTTTGATGTATTCGGGGACTTGAGTTTGACAGAGAAGAAAGCCTGTGCTTTGCGTCATAACTTCCTATGGAATTTCTTATATACCAAGTTATGTAAATAGTTTAAATGATATATGAAGGTAATTCTTGTAATTTGGAATTTTGGGCATGTTTCATCACTAACTATTCCCATAATTCCCTGTAAAAACAATTCAACATGAAGCAATGCATGATGGGATGCACACAATATCTTTTGGTTGAATTGGCATCAGGATGTCTTGCTAAATATGGAGCTGTTTCTTGATATAGTGGGAAGTGGTAAAGACAGTTCCTGTTAGTAAGGTAATGACTGTATGGGATAGATTGACCATAACTGTTTCGTTTCTTTCCTTTTTTCTGGAGCTACATATTCAGTGCAATCAAGATAATCATCTTTCGCCATAATTGTAAATTTGAAGTGTTTGCCCAGAGTCATGATTGGAAAGGAAAGATTTAAGACAGATTATTCTACTTAATCTTCATCCTTCTGGCTTCCAATTTCCTTCTTCTTAATGATTACTAAATCAGTAACAAACTTACTATCTGAAATCTGGAATGGTCAATCAATAATCCTGAATCCTGTGTCCCTTTCTAAATATCATCTTGTATTTACAAATGCTGAATTTCCTTTATATTTTGTTAAAGCTTAACCTACAATTGGAAATCATTTCTCTCACTTAAGTTCTGCAAGATCAAATGCATCTCCTACCAGATAATTCAATACACGTTTTCTTGTTTCAAGCACTGTAGGGCATTTTGTGTTTTATCTTCCAGTATGGGAGGCCAATGGGCTCTTTGAAACAAACACAGTTGATAACCAGAACCAAACCTACTTTATTTGACAAAAGCATTTATTGCCTCAAAATGGGAATTGGTCTGCAATTAAATTGAGTTCAATAAATATGTATCTATGGCATGTCAACTTGAATAAATGTGACACAAACAGGTCATTGAATTGGTACAGCATCAACAGCCATCTGTAAAATCAGTTCGGAAATCGTAAAGGAATTCCAATTTTTAGAGTAATCTATGAACATTGGAGAACATTTAGAGTAGATCATTTTCTTTTTGAATGAGACCTATCCGAAAAATTTGTGATAAAATTTTGAATTCTATCTGCTAAAAATGTTGTGGGTTTTGAAAATTTTTCGGTAGATAGAATTCAAAATGTCATAGCTAAATTTGTAGAACAGGTTCCATTCAACAAGAAAATGCTCTAAAATACTGTCGGATGTTTATAGTTTGCTCTAAAAATTGATTTAAAGTTAAGAGTAAATGAATTCATTTAATCTTCAGTATAGGAATTCCTTTACTGTAAATGAATTCTTTTACTGTGAATGATTTACGACCATTCCCGAACTGAAATGCTATAACTTAGATTGTAGACAACCGCTTTAAGTTATATCCCTAATGTCAACTGAGGGAATACCATATCGGGGTTTTCCCTACACACAGTGATGTGTATTCTGACATAAAACCCACAGATGTATGTGTAGTATCCATTGTTCTACCAAGACGAATGGACATCAAAGTCTAACAATACATCTCTTCTTCTTTTGTCTTTCATATTCCTGCTGTTACTATTGTGTGCTGTTTGTTTTGAACTCAAACTAAATTCATCTCTCCGCTACAGGTAAGTTTGCTAGCATTATACATTTTTGTTAAATTGAAAGGTTAACATGGAAATAACCTTGGGGCTTAAAAAGTTGTGACGCAATTGTTGTCCATTCATGGCATATTTCCTTGAAGCTGTTGTACATATCTCTTTTTTTGGCATTTATAAAAATCTGACTCCATACTTCTGTGTATGTTATGAAAGTTATTTCGCTCCACCTCTTACAACAAGGAGTCTAATTTAGAGAAGAAACAAGAAGAAAAAATATGTTTGTCAATATTCTCTTGATTACCAAGGTCATGCATGTATTATTAAACATTGCCTAGCTTTAGGGGACAGGCTTATGGATGCAGAGCATTGAAATATTGATGAAAATATAGAAAGTTGTGCTTCAAATATTAATCTTAGAACAATGTGTGAAATTATTCAGAAAATCTGTGTAAGAAGTCAATTGACCCTATTGTGAAATTTCAGATTTTAATACTTAAGTATGAAGTAAATTTTTTAACTCAATTTGTTAATTGCCGAACCTGAAAATGTTGGTGCAATTGATTCCCAAAAAGCCTTAAGATTTGAAATATTATTTTTAAACGTGCTTGAGCACATAATATTTTAAATCTTCCAAAGTAAATTACATTATACCATGAAGAAAATAAAACACTGATCAATGGTTTAAAAAGAAAGGAAATTAGATTATGAAACATTCAATAAATGAGAGTAGCATGTCCAAGCAATCCATCAAACTCGCTCATAGAACAGCTTGCTAGCAGGTGATTGGCTGTCTCTAACATGATTCTATCGATTTCACAATGATGTCCTATGTTTTCACTAGTATGTTTGTATCGATTCAAGTAAAGATTTATATTACTCTGTGTAAGACTATACCATCTAATCACTTGACAATGCCAATAAAATAAGCTTTGCAAGTCAAGAATATGAGATACTTTTTGTCTTGCCTGAACACAGTGAGGAAGAGACATACCAGTCACTTTTCTGTGCGCCGTCCGCCGTTCGCCGCTTGATGTCCGCAGTACATCTCCGGAACCGTAAGGCCTACGGTAATGAAACTTGGTGACATGAAGGGTCTCGGGATAAGCGCGCGCTGCGAAACTTTTGGGGGGCGTGGTCAAGGTCAAAAGGTCATTTGAGGTCAAATCTCAAAAATGTTCAAAAAGTTGACCTGAGGTCATCCGAGGTCATTTCGAGGTCACGCTTATAACTCATGAACCCTTGACCCCACATAGATTAAACTTGGGCCATGGATAGCTCTTGACCCAAGGTCAAGGTCAAAAGGTCATTTGAGGTCAAATTTCCAAAATGAGGGAAAAGGTGACCTGAGGTCCTTCTGAGGTCAAACAGTTGACCTAAGGTCATCCGAGGTCATTCCAAGGTCACTCATAGCCATATTTCATGAACCCTTGACCTCACATGGATTGAAATTGGTCAATGAATACCTGTTGACCCAATTTCAAGGTCAGTTGAGGACAGAGGTCATTTGAGGTCAAATTTCCAATTTAAGAAATTGACTTGAGGTTATTACAAGTTCAAACATTCGACCCAAGGTCATTAAAAATCATTTCCAAGGTCATAGCAATATCTTATGATCACTTAATTGACTCTACATGGATCAAACGTTGACAATTAATAACCCTTTGTTCAAGGTAGATGTCCATCAAGGTTCATTTGAGGTCAAATTTTCACAATGGTCAAAAATGTGACCTTGGGTCATCCAAGGTCATTTCAAGGTTATTGTTATAACTTGTAAACCTTGGACCCCACATGGACCAAACTTCTTAAATCTATGGTCCTACATTGACTTAACAATCACCAATAAGGTGACTTTTTTGAATAATAAATTTTTCTGTTGAAATCCTTTACGAACTGCCATCAGGCGAGACGTGTGGTTCGCGAACCAGCTTGTTTTATTTCATGGCTAAACACACTTAACCTATAGATATGTGATCAACATAACATAGTAGCTGAAGGTTGGCTGTCTGTGAAGTCAATCTGTAAAGAAAATACAAGTTGATTTTTCTTGTTTTTCTTCAAAAGAGCTTCGCAAAATTGTGATAGTGTCATCAGTTGACTTCTGCAATTTATACAGGCTTCAAGAAAAAAATGGAAGGATCAAGTTATACTTTTCTTTAAGATGTGGAGATTTACCTTAATTAACTTCAAAACAACCTGTTTGCATGTTTTGTAGATTCCTCAATTGTAATTGTAACTGAAGTTGTAAGACTTTTGCTGAACCAAAATTGAGAATTGTACGGCTCACTTGTGACAAGAATGGCTAAAAGCAGATCTTCTTATTTATCAAACATGGTATCAATTAAGTTAATAGATTGATATGAATTGGTATCAGTAACTAAATTTAGAAACATGCCTCGCATACAAATGCAGCAAGATTCGACATTCAAATGGTATTATGCAAATTAAAAAAAATGAACCCATTCCACTTATCATTTGAAAATTAAATTGCACATTTAGAGAAAGGACATTAACATCTGCGTATTACTTAATTTGTAATTTTTGATACTTTGGAATGTTTAATTAAAAAGTACAATTCGAAATCAAATGTTATTAGATAGCACAGATTAAATTAATTATAACTTATAGTTTGTGATTCTTGTTTAATTAAAAAGTACAATATGAATCAAATGACATTCGAGCACAGTTTAAATTAATTTTTTGTCTACCTTAATTGAAATTTAGGCATGATATTGTATGATAAGAAGATACAACTTTTACCATTTTTTTTGCATCCAAATTACTATATCGACAAAGATAAACAAATTAACAAAGGATATTTTGACACCAGTAGCAGAAGTTCCTAGTTATGTTTCGGTATGATGAGATGAGACACATTTCTTAAAAACATTCAGATTTTATGTCAAGTTTTTTTGACATGGTAAAGCTGTATGCTTTCAATATTTAAATCTGATATATAGGACTGATCATGACTTTTGATGTGATATTCTTTACATCCAAACTGGTGTTATACAAGTCAACTCATCATTTACACTTGAGCATTCCAATTTCTGCTTTAAAAAAATCAAGTTTTTTTATCTTTCATTTTACAAGTAAAGCTTAAAGCTTAAGATTGGATTGCCTGTTTGTCTTTCAGAGCATACTCAGATCCCATACTTCCTGTTAACAAATGAAGCTGAAAATCTCTCCTGTTTTGCTGAATACCATCCCAAGGAAACTCCTCATATTCTTATGTTGTACAAACACTTACAGGAAAACCCTTAATCTTAATTAGCACTCCTTGCAGCACTTTAACTCTAGAGGAGGAAATATAGCATCACTACCTTAGGGATAGTGTTTTTGGAAGAGACTATGACATAGTTGCCTTGTTTGCAACTTTGCACACAATTCGGTGTATTGTAACAGATAAAAGCACCAATCGTTAGCCAACAATGATCTATCATATTAAAGGCAAGTTTATACTGAGCAATCACTGTTGATGTTCATAAGCGTGATGGAATTCATCATCACCGATGAATGTAATATACACCGTAAGAGCTAAGAGAGCACATATCTGTGTTCTGTCATGTTATGCCTCCTCCATTTCCACTTGAGTGCTGTCTGCTCCTTTAGCATCTCTTCAAGATGAACATGATGTGACTAAGGCTAAATTCATAGTTGTGACGTGGTGTGTTTCTAAATGCAATGCGTCACGAGTATAACTTCAGCTTAAGGCAGTCTACATGGTTGTAGAGTGACCTTATTATAAGGTGTTTGTGATATTAGCTTATACCAAAAGACAAAGCTCATTAAATATGTATTAAATGCTTAGCTAAGGAATTATTTAATTAGCTAACAGTCAATATGCTGGTGTCCATTCCTTTAACAATTAGACCAGATGCCACTAAACTATTAATGTTATGAAAGTTTGACCACTCGTGCCTTACAATGATGAGTCTGATTTAGAGTAGAAAAGAGGGAAAAAAACCATAAGCACATTCAATGTCAATATTGTCATGATTACCAAGGTCATGTATATATTATTAAACATTGCCCAGCTTCAGGGGACAGGCTTAAGGATGCAGAGTATTGTGAAAATATGGCAAGTTGTGCATCAAATATTAATTTAGAACAATGTGTCAAATTATTCAGATAATCTTGTTAGAAGTTATTTGATCATATTGTGTTTTTTTTAATTTTTGTTTCTGAGTTAGTCATTTATATATGGCAAACCTAAGCTTTTGGTGAGATGGGTTCAGGAAAAAGTGTCACCAGGTTATTTTTCTCGAAAATCTAAATTATATATTAGAACATGAGATAACAGCATTTGCATTAAAGAAATGAATGTCTACGGATACTGTTGCATTTGGACAGCATTGTGTTTGAAAATGAAAAATAAGTAATACATGATTTTTTCCCTAATGAAACTCTAGTCTTACGTAACTGAGCATAGAATATTATTATGGTCTTGGAAAATAATCACATTATACTACAGGAAAAAAGACACTAATCAATGTTTTGAAAAAGGGAAATTAGATTATGAAACATTCAATACATGAGAGAAACATGTCCAAACAATCCATCAAACTCTCATAGAACAGCTTGCTAGCAGATGACTGGCTGTCTCTAACATGATTCTCTCGATTTTACAATTATGTCGTATGTTTTTACTAGTATGTTTGTATCGATTCAATTTAAGAGTTGTATTACTATGTAAGACTATACCACCTAATCACTTGACAGTACCAATAAAATATCCTGTGGCCTCTTAGTAAGTCGAAGAATGTGAAATGGTTGTTTTATTTCATGGCCAAATACACTTGAACCTAGATATATGCTTAACAATCACACATAGTAGCTGAAGGTTAGCAGCTCTGCAAAGTCATAATGAACAGAAAATCTGAAGAAAATAAAGCTGATTTTCTTAAGTTGTTCATATGATAGGCAAAGATGTTGCAATTGACTTTTGAGGCCATTTAAATACTTATCCAGCCAGATCTGTTGGTTCCAGGTGGTCAACCACTGTTGAGTTTCATATCAAAGCAACCTGCTTGCATGTTTTATAGATTCTTCAACTGTAATTATAACTTAGAAATTTGTAAGAAAGCCAGAGTGAAATTTTGGTGTACCAAAGTTAAGGAATTTGCTACTTACTTCAGCAAAAAATTGTTGAGTTACTTTGGATAGAGTGCCTTAAAAGCCTAAAAGCAGATCTTCATATTTATTAAATACGGTATCAATTACAGTCATAGATTGATATAATTGGTATCGATTAAACTAATTTAGAAACATGCCTCCCATACATGCCTGCTCTCATACAATTGCAACAATATCTGACTTTCAATGTAACTGAAATTCAGCAAGAGAGTATGTTTAATTAAGCAGAAAAATGATAAAAATGGTATTATGCAAATGAAACTGAACCCATTCCGTTAATCTTTTGAAATTGAAATTGCACATTTTGAGAAAGGACATTAACACACACTTATAACTTAATTTGTAATTTGTGATCCTTTGAAATGTTTAATTAAAAGTACAATTTATGAAGCAAATGTTATTAGATCGCACAGTTTAAATTAATTTTTGTCTACCTTAATTAGATACTAGGTTTTTCAATTCAAAATTCCTACGAGGATTTTTGATATTTCAGTTCATATTATTAAAGCCTTATACTATGCATATCTGACTATAGTTTAATATTGAACAGACTGGTATAGGATGTATTTTTAAACACATAATTTGTTACATTAGAATTCAGGAATGATATGAAATTTGTTTACAAATTAAATTTAAATTTCTTTATTTTAACATGGTCTTATCTTGATGAACATTGAAAAAATGTTATACGAGCATTATAAAAAGAAAAACAAATTAACAAAAGATATTTTGACACCAGAATAGCAGAAGTTCTTTAGAGGTACATCTTGGTGTGATGAGCCACATTTTGCAAAAACATTCAGATTCTATTAAATATTTCAATTTATTTTGACATGGTAAAGGTGTATGCTTTTAATATTGAATTCTGATAGGACTAATCATGACTTTTGATGTGATATCTTTTATATTCAGCCTGGTGTTATGCAAATCATCATATAAACTTGAGAATTCGCATTTTCACATTAAAAAATCAGTTTTTATCTTTCATTTTACAAGTCAAGCTTGAAGCTTAAGATTTGATTGCCTGTTTGTCTTTCAGGGCATATTCAGATCCCATACTTCCTGTTAACAAATGAATCTCAAGATTTCACCTAAATTTCCTGAATACCATCCCAAGGAAACTCCTCATATTCTTATGTGTACAAACACTTACAGGAAAACCCTTAATCTTCATTAGCACTCCTTGCAGCAATTTACCTCAAGTGGGGGAAATATAGCATCACTACCTTGGGGTAGTGTTTTTGGAAGAGACTATGACATAGTTGCCATATCTGCACACTAAGCACACAATTGGGTGTGTTTCTGCAGATAAAAACCACCAATCATTAGTCAACTATGCTCTATTATATGAAAGGTAAGCTTATACTGAGCAATCACTGTTGATGCTCATTGAATTCCATCATTGAGATCCATAAGCGTGATGCAATGCATCATCACCGATGAATGTGAGTGATCCGTCTTGCTTGTTTTAGTCTGTAATATACACCACAAGAGCTGAGAGAGCACATTTCTGTGTTCTGTCATGTTGTGCCTCCTCCACTACCACTTGTGTGCTGCCTGCTCCTTAAGCATCTCTTCAAGAAGAACATGATGTGACTAATGGTTTATTCGGAGTCTTGTCGATATGCATTGATCGATGCTTGTGGACGCGCAGTCTTTACACGTGGTATGCACAAGGAATAGCACGTGTACAAGACTGTGTGTCGATGGGCATCAATCGATGCATATCGACAGACTCTGAATCCACCATAAGGCAGTCTACATGGTTGTAGAGTGACCTTATTGTAAGGTATTTGTGATATTATTAGTTATCCCCTGTTTGTTCATGCAATATGAGAAAATATTAATGGTTTGGGTTCGTCACCCTCGTGTTGATACGAACCCAAACCATTAATACTCAGTAAACACAAACGTTGACAGCAAAAATTTGAAAAAAACTAGGAAAAATGCTTGGAAATTTGTCATTTTTATAACATTGCAAACAATTTTAGATTTGTAATTTTCCGGGTTTGATTGACAGCTATGCGCATCGTTTCTATCCGCATCGCGTAGGACAACGCGTGGCTGTTAGTCTTGCACGTACAGCAGCTGCGTGCGCTTTGTAATACAGCTATCATGTTCTGAAAGCGATACGAGTTGGACTGGCGAAAGAGCTGTATGATACAAGTTTTCATATTACATAGAGGATTTCATATCATATAGAACTCTGAAGTTATGATACGATACGGAAATATCCTTTTCAGTTATCAACCAATGAAATTGTTGTTTTTTATCTACTGAGTGATAAAAGCTAATACCAAAAGACAAAGCTTATTAAATGTGTATTAACTGCTTAGCTAAGGAGGGTTTCTTTATAATTGAAATGAATATCATTCAGATAATTGAATTATAATAGAATAGAGTATCGGTAAGACTTTAAAAATTGAGTTACCAAACTTTAAAATGAGACAATGTTTAAAATTGATCATTCAATGAAAAAGTAATAGAATCTTATTTTCATTTTTACTATAACTTACAAGTTTATTTGCTATCATTAAATTTTCTTAGCCACAAACATATGGTGCATCACATACTTGGTGGGTATTTTGAATTCTCTAAGGGATAAGGGTTAGAGGGGGAGTATTTAAGTTCCTTAGTATAACTGATTCCTTTCACATTAGACCAGACACCACTAAACTGTTAATGTGATGTAAGATTGACCACTGGTACCTCACAATGATGAGTCAGATTTAGAGAAGAAAAAAGAGAAAAGAGAAAAAACATAAGAACATTCAATGTCAATATTGTCATGATTATCAAGGTCATGCATATATTATTAAACATTGCCTAGCTTTAGGGGACAGGCTTATGGATGCAGAGTATTAAAATATTGATGAAAATATGGCAAGTTGTGCATCAAATATTAATTTAGAACAATGTGTCAAATTATTCAGAAAATCTTGTTACAAGTAATTTGATCCCATTGTGGTGTTACAGATTTTTTTACCGAATTGAAGCATACGATAAGATTTTTGTTTGTAAGTCAGTCATTTATTTATGGGAAACCTAAAGGTTTTGGTGAGATTGATTCAAGAAAAAATTGTCACCAGGAATTTTCTTTTTATTTTCAGTTTTGAAAATCTAAAAAACTAGTCAGCAGTCATATTTCAGAAGATGAGATTAATGTATTTTGAATTAAAAAAATGAATGTCTATGGATATCATTGCATTTGGACAGCATCATATTTTAAAAAAGTACTTATACTTATATACACACACATGTTTCCCCAAAGGAAACTCCAGTCTTGTGTTACTGAGCATAGAATATTATTATGGTCTTGCAAAGTAATCACATTATACTAGAGGAAAATAAGACACTGATCAGTGTTTAAAGAAAGGAAATTAGATTATGAAACATTCAATAAATGTGAGTAACATGTCCAAGCAATCAATCAAACTCGCTCATAGAACAGTTTGCTAGCAGGTGACTGGCTGTCTCTAACATGATTCTATCGATTTCACAATGATGTCCTATGTTTTCACTAGTATGTTTGTATCGATTCAAGTCAGGATTTATATTATTCTGTCAGACTATACCTCCTTATCACTTGACAATGCCAATACAATAAGCTATAGCCTCTTAGTAAGTCGACGAATGTGAAAAAGTTGTTTTATTCTATGGTCAAACATACTTGAACCTGATATGTGCTTAACAATCACACATAGTAGCTGAAGCTTAGCAGCTCTGCAAAGTCATAATGAACAGAAAATCTGAAGAAAATAAAGCTGATTTTCTTAAGTTGTTCGTATGATAGGCAAATATGTTGCAATTGACTTTTGAGGCCGTTTAAAAACTTATCCAGCCACTGTTTAGTTTCATTTCAAAGCAATCTGCTCGCATGTTTTATAGATTCTTCAACTGTAATTATAACTTTTTTGTCCAAAATTTAGGATTTTGCTACTTACTTCAGCAAAAGATTGTTGAGTTACTTTGGATAGAGTGCCTTAAAAGCCTGAAAGCAGATCTTCTATTTTTTTGAATATGGTATCAATTACAGTCATAGATTGATATAGTTGGTATCGATTAAACTAATTTAGAAACATGCCTCCCCTACATTCTCTCATGCAATTGCAACAAGATCTGAATTTCAATGTAACTAAAAGTCAGCAAAAGAGTATGTTTAATTAAGCAGAAAAATGGTATTATGCAAATGAAACTGAACCCATTCTGTTAATCTTTTGAAAATTAAATTGCACATTTTGTGAAAGGACATTAACATCCTCTTATTACTTAATTTTGTAATTTGTGATCCTTTGAAATGTTTAATTAAATGTACAATTAATGAAACACATGTTATTAGATCGCACAGTTTAAATTAATTTTTGTCTACCTTAATTAGATAATAGGTTTTTCAATTCAAAATTCCAATGATGATTTTTGATATTTCATTTCATATTATTAAAGCCTTATACTATGCATAGCTTACTATAGTTTAAAACTGAACAGACTGGTATAGGATGTATTTTTAAACACATAATTTGTTACATTAGAATTTAGGAACGATATGAAAATACCACTTTTAACATTTTTTACAAATTACATTTAAATTTCTTTATTTTAACAAGGTCTGATGTTTAACTTGATGAACATTGAAAAAATGTTATATAAGCATTAGAAAAGGTAAACAAATTAACAAAAGATATTTTGACACAAGAATAGCAGAAGTTCCTTTTGGTACATTTTGCAAAAACATTCAGATTGTATTAAATTTTTCAATTTATTTTCACATGGCAAAGGTGTACGCTCTTAATGTTGAATTCTGATAGGACTTATCATGACTTTTGATGTGATATTCTTCATATTCAGCCTGGTGTTATGCAAGTCATCATGTGAACTTGAGTATTCGCATTTTCACATTAAAAAAATCAGTTTTTATCTTTCATTTTATAAGCTTAAAGCTTAAGATTTGATTGCCTGTTTGTTGTTCAGAGCATATTCAGATCCCATACTTCCTGATAACAATTGAAGCATAAGATCTCTCCTGTTTTACTGAAAAACAAAGGAAACTCCTCATTCTTATTTTGTACAAACACTTACAGGAAAACACTTTATCTTCATCAGCACTCCTTGCATGGGCGTCATTTCATTTTGAAGTGTGGGGGGTCCAGGGGGCGAATAAATTGTTTGTATTCAAAAAAGTGGGGGGACACCTGATATTATGTCCCCCACCCTTCAAAATGTGGGGGGGACGTGTCCCCCTGTCCCCCCCCCTCCCCCCTGAAATGACGCCCATGACTCCTTGTAGCACTTTACCTCAAGTGGAGGTAATATAGCATCACTACCTTGGGGTAGTGCTTTTGTAGAGACTATGACATAGTTGCCATGTCTGCACCCTAAGCACACAATTGGGTGTGCTTCAGCAGATAAAAAGCACCGATCATTAGTCAACTATGCTCTATTATATGAAAGGTAAGCTTATACTGAGCAATCCTTGTTGATGCTCATTGAATTCTTTCATTGAGATCCAAAAGTGTGATGCAATGCATCATCACCGATGAAAGAGAGTGATCTGTCATGCTTGTTTTAGTCTGTAATATACACCGTCAGAGCTAAGAGAGCACATATCTGTGTTCTGTCATGTTATGCCTCCTCCACTACCACTTGAGTGCTGCCTGCTCCTTAAGCATCTTTTCAAGATGAACATGATGGTGACTAAGGCAGTCTATATGGTTGTAGACTGACCTTGTTATAAGGTGATTGTAAGATGAACATGATGTGACTAAGGCAGTCTACATACCTTATTATAAGGTGTTTGTGATATAAGCTAATACCAAAAGCTCATTGAATGTGTATTATATGCTAACCTAAGGAGGGTTTCTTTATAATCGAAATGAGTATCATTCAGATTCAGAGGTACCAAACTTTAAAATGAGAGTGTTTGAAAATTAATGATTCAATGAAAAATTCATATAATCTTCTTTAATTTAGAACAATGTGTCCTTAAATAATTTGTTACATTAGAATTTAGGAATGATATGAAGATATCACTTTTAACATTTTTTACAAATTAAATTGAAATTTCTTTATTTTAACAAGGTCTGATGTTTATCTTGATGAACATTGGAAAAATGTTATATGAGCATTAGAAAAAGATAAACAAATTAACAAAAGGTATTTTAACACAAGAATAGCAGAAGTTCCTTTAGAGGTACATCTTGGTGTGATGAGCCACATTTTGCAAAAACATTCAGATTCTATTAAATATTTCAATTTATTTTGACGTGGTAAAGGTGTATGCTTTTAATGTTGAATTCTAATAGGACTTATCCTGACTTTTGATGTGATATCTTTCATATTCAGCCTGGTGTTATGCAAAACATCATAGCAACTTGAGCATTCGCATTTTCACATTTAAAAAAATCAGTTTTTATCTTTCATTTTTCAAGTAAAGCTTAAGATCTGATTGCCTGTTTGTTGTTCAGAGCATATTCAGATCCAATACTTCCTGTTAACAAATGAAGCATAAGATCTCTCCTGTTTTCCTGAATACCATTCTAAGGAAACTCCTCATATTCTTATATTGTACAAACACTTACAGGAAAACCCTTAATCTTCATTAGCACTCCTTGCAGCAATTTATCTCAAGTGGAGGAAATATAGCATCACTACCTTGAGGTAGTGTTTTTGGAAGAGACTAGGACATAGTTGCCTTGTTTGCAACCTTTGCACACAATTGGGTGTATTTTAACAGATAAAAGCACCAATGGTTAGATATAATGCTCTATTCTATTAAGGTAAGCTTATACTGAGCAATCATTGTTGATGCTCATTGAATTCCATCATTGAGATCCATAAGCGTGATGCAATGCATCATCACCGATGAAAGTGAGTGATTCGTCATGCTTGTTTTAGTCTGTAATATACACCGTAAGAGCTAAGAGAGCACATATCTGTGTTCTGTCATGTTATGCCTCCTCCACTACTACTTGAGTGCTACCTACTCCTTAAGCATCTCTTCAAGATGAATATGATGCAACTAAGGCATTCTACATGGCTGTAGAGTGACCTTATTATAAGGTGTGTGTGTGCCATGAATCCAATAATAACCTAAGAAGAGGTCACCTGTCGGAAAATTTGTACCACTGTCGTAAAATTTGAAGTCAACAAGGATTTGTTGTTTTATTTTGAACGACATCAGGTTTGAGTAAAATTTGAACCAATTTGTTTGAAAAGTTTCAAAAATCATCACAAAATTGATGAATAAATCCTAAAGGTCATTAACTTGTGAAATATTTGGGTGCAGAAACAGGAATGAGTAAATTTTTTTCATACACAAATGTAGTTAGTTCCCCTTTAATAACATTGTGACATGAGGTAAAATAAAGTATGGCAAGTAGATGAAAATAGGTCAAAGCATGTAGTGCCTTGACTAGATTTCTTAACATAACATCATGGGTAATGTCATATTGAAATCACTACTTGGATTTCACTGAACATTGGAGATGTTGGGAGGCCAGCAATAGGATTAGACAGTATAGTCATTGGGTGGTTCCAATACATGTTTGCAATTTGTTTAGAGATAAGTTCTGCAGTTTTAATTAATTTGTTATGCTAAGTTTTGTTGTTTCTGCATCTTAATAGTTGAAACAAATTTTGGTCTATTACTCTATGGATCTATATAACAGAACATGTGATGATGAATAATGAAACTGTTGCAGAAAAATGATTTATAACATATGGAAATAAATGTTGACTATAGCATTTTTTTCTTTAATAAATTTGTCACCAAATATGTGTATCATATGTTACGTTAAACCATGATCTGCTTACCAGTCATGAATATGGGTAATTTTATGTTGTGTAGTATACGTTTGATATATTTGATATTTCTATATATAATATGTGATACTAATATGACATATACTTCTCATGCATCACATATGATATTGTTTTGATTGGTTACATTTTTTAAATGAATATTCTTCATAAATTTATCAGAAGTATTAAAATCATACTTACTAATAAATTTTTCAATTTAATCATGTGAATAATCAATATATTTACAGTAAGTGAAAGATTGAGCAAAAATCTTGTAAATGCTGTGTAAATTAGAATTAATTTTGTATATTGTATTTCATAGGAGAGTCAAATAAACTCAAGTGAGTTGTTCTTTGAAATATTGAATAACCACATGAGGGGTGCTCTGGTGAAATAAGCTTAAAGATACAAATTTCAAAATTGAATTAATTTTATATTTTAATGCTCTATAATCTCAGCTTTCAAATTAAATATATTATAATATGTCACACTTTTTTTCATTTTCCATTTAGAGATCAAAATCAAAGGCAATTTACTGAATATCAGGTAATAAAAGTTGGCCAAAAACGATTTTAAAGTTTGTGATTATTATAGCTTATAATTGAAAATGTGATCAATTTATTGTGAATAATAATTGCACTTCGTTGTATAATTGACCTTCAAAACTCTAGGTACAGCTAAAAGCTTATGCATGAATAAGCTTTATGTCAAAAACAAATTGACCTTTTCACTATTTTTTGACTTTAGAGGCCATTTATTCAAATTCTTCTTTCGCAACTTTACGTTTATTTCACTGCAGCCAACATATGATACTCCTGGGAATTGCTAGCTAGGTTAGAAGCAAAATGATGAAACTAAGTGTCACCTACTATTCTCATGATGTTGTTAGTATTAGTTTAATAAGTAGGTCTATTGGATAGAAAAAAGTGCAATGGAAATGTAGGCTATCTTATCTTTTTTCTTATAGGTAGCTAAGATTAGTTAAGTGGTTTTCAGGCATGGATAGAAGAAACACTTCAGTCACAACATTCTGCACATTTTATCAATAGGATGAATACGATACATTATGCTATTTCAGTTGAAAATTGCCGGACCTTAATAATTGTTGTGGTGGTTGCTTATAATATTAAAGGAACTACCTTGATTTTTCATTTGTTGAACATTTTTAATAATACCTGCTGATATACATTGTTTGAATTTGCTATCCAATAATCAAATTAGCTCACTTGATAAACTTTGTTTACTTCAAATATCATGGGCTAGTTTAAAATCTTAAAAGATATCTTGTTTCCACTAGTGCAATGGTCAAGCAAATTATTTCTGATTGAAATGTTTATCTTTCAATATAAATATTAAGTTGGATTGATGCTGGTACTTGGCGAAAAAAGGTTCTTGAATATTTCACATTCCCTCAGATAGCCATAATCTTTCCTCTTTACCAAAAAGCCTGTGATAGCCTCAGTCAAACCTGATGGCTACTTGTCTGCCACTTGTCCAAGATACATTGTCAGTGTGTACCAGTTGCCATAACAATAGCGATATTCTACCGCCCACCATATCTTGCCAAGCAGAAATGATGCATCTGACCTGCTCTATTTTTCTTGCAATTTTCTTAAGTAGTGGTCATTGTTGTGGCCATTGATTGACCCTTAACAAAGCGTGTCCATCTTGCTCATAACTGGAGCACTAAGCATGCGGAGAGGAAATGAATTCTTGAATGTACTTTACACCATGAAAGCATTACTATCCAATTGGAAATACCATGTCAGCTTTTAGCGCCAATTCATCTCACTGATACGGTTAGCTCAGAAGTAGGTCGCACATTTTCCATATTGTCTGCAACTCCTGATCTTTGTGCAATTGACAACGGATTCTTCTACACTTTTTCATCCATAATTGCTGATCATGGCACTGATTTATTAGATTAAAGCTTGAAATAAGTCTTCGCTCATTTTCTGTCTATTTTTGTCAAAAAAAACCTCTTTTAGTTGGCAAATCATGACTGCTTAGAAAATACCATTGTTTAAGATTAAAGCATGACTTGTGAAATTGAGGAAATATCCCTCTTGCAAAAATGACTAATGGATTATCAAGTTTGAAAAC
>JXSR01S030255.1:13797-24445 GCA_000969725.1 Ophiothrix spiculata | reverse complement strand
GACCTCACTTAATCCGTTTTTAATGTTTGGGCAAGCGAAAAATATCCCACTCCTATCGCCTGTGCTTTAAAGCCTGATTACGGAATAACCGCCCCATATCGGTCTCAAGTCTTTTTCCCTTTCTTCTCTTCTCTTTTTTTCTTTTTCCTCCTTTCCTCCCGTTCCCCTTTCTTTTCTCAGTTTTGTTTCCTCTTTCTCCTTTGTGAAAAACCGGCCCTGTGCGGCCCAAAACCAAGCGGCCCATGTGGCGATCGCCAAAACGCCACCGTTGCCAGTCCACTTATGCTATGCCTGTGACAACCGATACGAAAATTTTCTGCAAATTGTAAATAAAACCAGTCGCGCAAAGTCAAAATAACCAATGATCCTTATGTTTTTTCAAAGGGATGTTGACATTACCTGCATGCCAGATTAGGGCTCTTGTTACCAAGTTGTGAAAATTTTAGTGGCAATTTGCTTTGATCAAAAGATGTTGATCAGTTAGTGCACACAAAACTTTTGATGAGTCACTTGACCCATTCAGGTGTGTTTTCCATGAGTCATATGCAATATGACCCCAAACTGAATCAAACGAGTCATTAAAGACCTAAATAAAATCTGAACAATGAGTCAAATCACTTATGAGCGCACATGACTCATTTTCACAACTTAATTGACTCACAAGAGGCCAAAGATGAGTCAATGTCAACTTTTGACACATTCGATTATTCAAGCTGAGTCTTCTTCCAATGCCATATTGACTCACCTGTTGGAGAATTTTGAGTCAATAACGACTTTTGACTCATTTACATAAATTACTGAGTCAAATACGGAATTTGAAAACGAGGCTGTGGGTCGGCCATTTTCTTGAACATGCATGGTCGGTGACGAAAGCGTTTGTTAATGGTTGATGACACAAAATTGTCATTTCTGTGAGCACTTTTTTGGCATTTAACACTGTCAGAAGTAATATGTGGAACTTCTCAAGCTACAAGTATAAATTACTGCATTAAGCTGTGATTTTATTTGGAGTTACTTTACAATATTGGACCATTTAGTCAATTATTGTTTTACTGCAGTAAGCTTAGCCTAAGCTTAACCTCTTGGACTCGGAATTTGACTCGGAATTAGTGTCTACTATATTGATGATGGGCAATATTGTGTCTACAGTCACCAACACCTTTCGGATATCATCCTCCACTCACTTATCGGACAATTTTTTTCACTAAACCTGACAACAAAAGGCAAATTCATTTAAACGAGTCATTTTGACTCATCAAATCTGAAAATGAGTCGGCTGACTCTTCAGCATGAGTCTCCAGATTGTCCGTCAGATGAAACATTTCGTGAATTTAATGAGTCATGTAAGTGTGTCATTTCTCCAATGACTCATTTATCTGGGTCATTTGACTCATTTTTATGACTCGTTTAGTTCATGAAACGTTTCATCTGACGGACAAACTGGAGACTCATTTTAGTGCATCACAGTGACTCATCAAAAGTTTTGTGTGTGAATGGTTTGGCTCAGTTAAACTAGCCCTATGAGGGTGTGAATTGCTCAAGCTAGGGTTGCGCCACTATGTAGGCCGCAGCAAGCCCTTTGGCCCAAGGGAGTCCAGGTAGTGATTTAACCCGATGATTAGAACTGCTCTGTAAAGTGTGCTGAGGCCGTGTGGAATTACAAGTCAGGAGGACCGCGTAGTGCATTATAAATCACCTGCAATTTTTTTTTTTTAAGGAGACCATATGACCACGTAGTTTTAAGAGAGTATAGGACCTCAAACCATGTGATGTTTTAATAGGCAGTCATTATTGATGCCTCGTCTATGATGAAATTACGTCTCCAGGAATGCCGCTTTCTTCGGTATAGACGGTAAAACATGCCCTATAAATGAAGAGTGGAAAAGATGCCAGACAGTGGTCAAAATTTTTCCACAGCTGGTTTTATCCATATTTCATAAAATGCGCGCCATAATTTTGTATTGGATGTCACACATCCATTATTTTTTTCTGTTATGGGAGGACAATTGTCTGGTTTATATAATGTAGGCTAATGTTATATTACAGAATGTATGGTGTATCATACTTTTTGAATATGAGCACTTTCCTAACTGTAAACTTCTTTTTGATACACCCTGTATTACTCATGAAATTTTACGACTGAAACTTGTTTAGTTTTGGAGATATTGGTAAAAATGTGTCTAATTATCTGGCTAATTATGGTAACCATAATTCATTTATACAGCAAAGTATAGGAAGTTAATAAAATACATAATGATTCATAAAATGTAAATGGTTGAGCCGATTTAACTGGAATTTAGAATTTGGCCCTCTTTAAGGGTACGAGGAATCCACATGCTCAGGAAAATGTGAATCCTAACTATTTTTCAATCATGAAAAGATAAATAGTTTCCACTGCCTTTGCGGGGACTCGAACCATGGATTATGGCGGGGGTTAGTCATGCATTACGAAGCGAGAGATCCGCTGAGCTATCAAGGTAGCGTTGAGATGTTGAACTAAAATCTAAAACATAAACATTAGAATGCCGTATTTTTCTTAGTGTTTACATAAAAATTGCAGTTTTTGCCTCATTGGAATGCTCAATTTGTAAGTAAATTATGCGAATGCGTATATCAGACAAAATGTAGATAATGTAGATACTAAAATCAGGCTATTCACAGCTCAAACAGGGCGAACTCAGAGTCATAATTCACGCCCGGTTTTTCGGGCAAAACAACGCGGGTTTGTTACATTATCATTCAAAATCAACACAACACATTTATAAAATATTATTTGTAATTCAATAAAAAGTATCAAGCCTACAATCTGTCAAAATTTGAAAACAGGCGAATCGTTCGAACATCATAAAAATTTAAGGTTTCGGCGAAAAAGGGGTAAATTTTTCGAAGTAGTTTATTGACGTAATTTTGACCTTAATAATGGACGTGAAATCACTACTAAAGTCTCATGTATAAACTAGAGACTCTATTACATATGTACGCCAAAAATTGTATTATTCTGATATGAGTAAGTAGGTAAAAAGTTGCAGTAAAGATGCCGTTGGCAAAAATGGCACCCATTTAGGGACTGTAGCCTTAAAATGTATATGGCGATCTTTCATATGAACCAAAATTTTTTAAAATAATTATGACCATGCTTCTTAATAATAAACGCCACCATGAAAATGAACACGGCAAATGCAACATTAAAGAGGGCGACAATATGAACATCCTTGGTTGAAAAAGCTTGGCTTTAATAAGACATTATAAATTGTATAGACTCACCAGGTATACACTGACTGTCCGACCACGGAGCAAGTAGAGTAAGTTTCTATACAGCTTGTCCCAGTATTAATGCAACGAGGAAATAAAAAAATATTAAAAATAGTTGCCAAAATATTAAATCATAGTATTATATATTTTTTCAAAAGTAGAGTGATTACTCTATAACATGTTTTTTGTCCTGTTAAAATTTACCACTCCGATCCAGAGATATGAAGAATTTAAAAAGACCTTTAAATCCACTTCGGTCCGATTTGTGAGATTAGACTTCCAGTTACAGAAATGCAGAACTTGAAATTAGGAGAATATGACGGTATTCTACAACAAACCAGAGCACAATCAATCCAAACAAATCTTACCTAACCTGTACCTATCATAAACTGATACGTTCAGTTCATCTTAAACTGAAACAGGTTTAAATTAAATTACGGATTTTTATGATACTCCAATATTCATTGAATCTGTTACTGCTGATTAGACAATCGGGTAGTTAAGGATACAATTTCTACATAACTTAAGAGTCGAAAAAAGCATCATAATGAAAGATGTCAACCATGTAATTCGCAAGTTTTTAACAGAAACCAAGGGAAAAAAGGGAAGACAAAAGAAGTTCAAGAACTCAAGAAAGTTAGTGATTCATATGGACGTCAAGGGGACGCAACAGGTGTATGATCCAGATGCAACAATCTGCTTAATATCAGCAGATCCTTATGTCATGAAATGAGTTCAAGGGATGCTTCTCCTAATCATGTGATATTTTTAACAAATTCCTTTCAACGTGTGCTCCATTACGTCACCAATGGTGAATCTTTACAGATTTACAAATCAGACCATCAAGATATTTCGGGTATTTATAAAATTTGCAATAACTTTTGATTCAGAGATCCAAATTACACAGAACAAAATCATGTAAAAAACAATGGTCTACATATTATAACGTTTACTCTAAAGTGTGCTCTGTTTTCTAAAAAGAAAAGTTCAAAGTTCGTTGCGTTTTTATTGGGACACCCTGTATAACATATTCGAAATGTATTTTGTATCCAAAGTAAATATGACACTAAGATCTCACCAAGCGGATTCTGTCCGAAAAAAGTGGTGCCATATATTTGTGCAACAGATAGGGCTAGATTGGAGAAAATGAAATTATAAGGAAGTTAAGGGAGGAACAAATGACAAACAAACTAAGAAGTTGGTTGTTTCAGAAATGCAGTCACTAGTGAGTGTAAGATGAAAGATTACAGAAAACAAAATATGTGACGCGTTACATCAAAAGGTACAAGTTCTCGGCCAGGCAAATTTTGAGATACAGGCAAATAAAGCTCGTAAATTATAAAGAAAATAATAAGAAAATTGTCATCTTTATTCACCATATCTTCAAAATTTAAACTTCAATTTTCACAAGCAAGGTATCATTTAAAGCTTAATTTATTCTCTTTAAAGTAACACAGAAATCTCAATTTTGTCAAAGGTAGACAAATTGTACCTTTTGATGTAACGCGTCACATATGGTCTTCAGGACCTTCACCAATTATTATGACTGCCGATTTTGTTGCATGACAATCACATCATGAACACACTTTGCCTAAAAACAATGGGAGTTCAGCTACAGTGTCAGAATACAATTAGTTATCAAAATAAAACTAAAACTAAAACTCAAATATGCTGAATTTTTACAAATTTGTAAACAAAGGATTTGAAAAAATGTATCGGGAGCCATAGTGGGACCGGTGTTTAAAATGATATTGAAGAATATCTCAAAAAAGAAAAACAATAAATAGGCTTTAATTGATGGTTAATGTACAACTGCAAATATAAATATGCTATTTGAGAAACAAAATCGTAAGTATTAGCACAATTTTGGAGAGCTACTTGTTTTAAAGTGAGCTTGTGCCATCATCTGAATTACCGTTGGTCAGAGGCTACACATCTGATCTCCCTGGAATCAAAGAATCAAATTGTCAGCGTTGGTTTCTGGTTTTAGATTATATGCAGACGATTTTGGATGTTACTAACAATACTTGGTTCAAAATATATAAAGTTAGTGAAAGTCGCCAGTGAGGCCAAGACCATATACCTCAATACGCAAAGAGGGAAGAAAGAAGAAGAACGGAGAGGCGGAAGAGGAAATTAGTATTTGTGGGAATTCAGGAAGATATTGGACATGCAGAATTGCGTTTCAAGTGTTTCCGATGTTACTTTTTTTTCCAAATGTTATTTTACAGTGCCAGGGCTAACAATTATAAAATCAGTGAATATTATTAATGTTATAGTAAGGAACATAAACCATAAAGAAAATGTGAATAAGACCAGAAGACGAAAGAAGAAGATAAAGAGGGAATAGAAACTTTAGGACATTTACATAGGGATATTCCTAATTGTTTTTTAGAGCATGATATATATACATTTATAATCTAATTCAGCGCCATCCCCTTAAAAGTTTGTAAAACTTTGAAAACACTGAAACAAATGACACGGGGAAAGAAGACTATATGCTGTGCTCTTCTGAAGGAAAAAACGTGTTTTTATGGATATGCATCAACTTAATATATATTTTATAGTCAGTTAGTCTGAAACTTTAATTCATTTCTGATCATGCTAATCTTACATACCCTCCCACTTCCCATTGAGTTCTATATAAAGCGTGATGTAACATGATGTACAATTTTGAGTATTCTTGAAAGATGTCGTACCAGGTGGAATTTATTCATTGGTCATGCATATAAGTCAAGCATTTTGCGATGTTACCAACTCGCCTTATTCCTGACAATTTTGTGATTCTGTGCTTATTAAACCAACAGGGAATCACTGCAAAGGGAGAACAAAGAAAAATATAGGCCTACCCAAAAATGAAACCTTTCCCGTAAGTTCGAATGAAGGTTCGTTCTTGCAATGCTGGTAGAAAAGTGCACACCAAACTGCTTTATAAGTTTTCATCTGAATTGAATACAACTTGGTCTTCTAAGGCCGTGTTTTTACTTTGTTGTGAGTGACGATATATATTGTGCCATCCAAAATGGAGTATTATTAGTTATCCCCTGTTTGTTCATGCAATACGAGAAAATATTAATGGTTTGGGTTCGTATCACACGAGGCTGGAAGCCGAGTGTGATACGAACCCAAACCATTAATATTTTTCGTATTGAATGAGAACAAACAGGGGATAACGAATTTATCACTCAGTAAACACAAACGTTGATAGCAAAAATTTGAAAATACTTGGAAAAATGCTTGGAAAAATGTTAGGCCTATTTTTATAACATTGCAATAAATTTTAGATTTGTAATTTTCCGGGTTTGATTGACAGCTATGCGCGTCGTTTCTATCGGCATCGCGTAGGACAACGCGTGGCTGTTAGTCTCGCACGCACAGCAGCTGCGCGCGCTTTGTAATACAGCTATCATGTTCCGAAAGCGATACGAGTTGGACTGGTGAAAGAGCTGCATGATACGAGTTTTCGTATCACATAGAGGATTTCGTATCATATAGAACTCTGAAGTTATGATACAATACGGAAATATCCTTTTCAGTTATTAACCAATGAAATTGTTGTATTTTTATCTACTGAGTGATAAAGATCGTTATTATTATAGAAAATACATTGGAAGCTATTGAATATTTGTTTAAAGAGCGAATACAGGGCAGGTGTAATGAAATACAGCGTCCGTGTGACTGAAACGTCCTAGCTACTATTAAATTGTGTAGAACGTACTTGTACATGTGTGATCAATAAATCATTGATTGCGACTTATTCCGTGTAGTTCAATTAGGCCCGGACTCCTGGTTATGGGAGACACTCAGTCTCATTACACCGGGACACCAGCTACCTCAAAATTATATCATTGTAAAGCCCATATATAGTTTTGTTCATCAGCGTTGAAAATATCAAGAAAATCAAACGAAATAAACTAGAGATAGAGTAGTTTACAGTGACAAAGTCACCGCATACGTTTCGCCAATATTCTTTAAAAGCAGCGTTCGAAATTCTGGTTGTCCGGTTGTCCGGGACAACTAAATCTAGCGCCGGACAACCTAAACATAATTTTTCAAAGTCAAATAAACATACTTCTTAGCATGTTTATTTCAAAACTAGAACCTTCGATAAAATTGTAACATTTTTGAGCATTTTTTTTCAATTCCCTGATCGCCGTAAAAATATGACTTTTTATCAATTTGCTGTTGAAATAACTTAGAAGTAGGTGTCTAGTAGTTGTCTGTGCGCTTTGGAGACCTTTTTTTGCTTGTCAGTTTTGAAAAGCTACGTCAAAAAACTTTTGAGGTACCTTATTGAGTCTGGTGCTGCGCCTGACGGACAACCAAAAATTACAACTAGGTTGTCCGTCGGACAACCATGTTTTTTTCCTTAATTCGAACGCTGTTTAAAAGCTAATCATATGAAGCAACTTTGGATATGTTTCTTCTTTCTTTTTATCATGTTTATATATATTTTTTTCGTTTTCTTTATATTTTTTTATTCGGAAATATACACAAATACTGTAAAACTAGGTTTATTGGCAAAACTACTCAATGCTTCGTGTATATTAACATAAACTATAATCTCATGATTTGTGTTATTAGTGTTTTAAAATAGTCAATGTGTTGTTTTAGATTTTGGGTTTTTTGGTTCTATTCCGAGAATTTTTAAAAGTCATGTTAGTTTTCATTTTTCACTTGTTCATTTTATTTTTTCTGATCATTAACCTCCTGTACATCCTTCAATCTGTCTCCATTGGTTGTTGATACACCTTGTCCGATTATCTTTGACTCTAACAGCATGAGAGATCATTTGTGATGGCTCACCCCGAAAGGGAGGACTTTGAAGATGATATCAATTTTGATTTTATCATTTCATCTGTTACTGCATTTTCTAAGCTTTAAAAAATTGATCAAGGCGATCATATTTTACAAAAGAAAATCTGCTGGAAATTCTTATTATTTTCTTTATTTTTTGCTGCCTATTTTCACCTGTATCTTGAAAAGTGTTCTGTCGCAAAGTCCCCCTTTTCGGGTGAGCCATCAGTTACAGTAAATTTCTCAAGCGTCGATTTTACATAGACCCTTTTCTTGCCCTCTGATTACAGGCTCAACCACAGGATTCCCATTGTGCAGGATGAAAATGATACAAGCTGACAAAATCCACGATATCTCTGATTTGCTTCGATTGATTTTCTTGATATTTTCAAAAATGATGAATAAAACTACGGGCTTTAGAATGATATATTTTTTGAATACGCTTCCTGAGTTTATGGCAATTTAGAATTTACAAACTACCTATTCCCTCATTGATTAAAATCAACATTTATAATGTCCACGTTGACCACGTCATCAAAATAACATGCCTTACAGGACATGCACATATCAAGTTAATCTTGGAAAGTAAAATTGGCTTTAGAACCCTTACTTCCTACGGGAATTTTTGACTAATTAATCATCATCCTATTTATGAAATACATTAAAATCAGAGTCAAGCAGCTTTGGTTAAATAAACTATGATGTTAAGTAACGTTAAGTACGACAAGTAGTAAACATCAAAAGCAGATGACTGGTTAAACTGAAAATCATGATTTGAAGAGGTAAAAATAGCTCGGTTTAACATTAGAATATCCTATAAAACCTTCAAGTATGCCCATGAGAGTCATACAGTGACACTATACCGAAACGTCAATATGTCTTGATTGTTTAAGGTAAAACAATGAATTCCAAATGTAGTATAACTTAGGATATCTTTTTCAACTACCATTATTTTCATCCCCGATTCATTTTTATACTATTCTAATTGTTATTTACCTAATTTGCATAATGTTCCTTGTTATATTTAGCCTACTTTCCATCCATAGTATCTTCTGAGTAATGGGTGTCTTCAGCCACACGCCTCGCGTTTTTGAAGGCATCCATGCCTCACATATGCAAGGTTTGTTCTCTATGCAAAATGTTTTTAAAACTGTTATTATATTTGTATATGTTGAGAGAACACAAATAAACTAAACTGAAACTGAAACTAAATTCCAAATGTAGTATAACTAGGAGAATTGTGAAAATGTCTATTAAAAAAACTTAAAACCATTTTCAGGTTTATGCATGTTTTTAACAAACATACATTATATGTATTTTAGCTCAATCTTCTTTTGGAACAAAATGCTAGAATTAGACATTGCCCTAAAATGGTCAAAATCCTCACGAATCTCACGGGCACAGAGAGGAAGGCAGAAATGGATTAAGGATATGTTGCTTGTGTTCAGAAGTAGTCAAGTTTAAATTTGTTTTACAACTATAATCTTCATTTTTTTTAACAAGCTCAGTAATATTAGTCATTAGTATTATTATGATGACGTTGTCAAACTTTATAATGCATGACTTGCAAGTGCTCATGGAAACACGTTCGACTAACAATATGTCGACAAAGATAAATTCCTTCGATCCGTAAATGAAGAAGACATTTTCTTACCTCAAGCAAAAAGCAGAATGTAGCATTTATTTAGTTTTAATAAAATCCATCTTATTACTAAGGGTAGTATAACCGACACTGATCTCCTTGACTTCATTTTCTCTTCAAAGACTATCCATACTAAAATCTTTTCAGTGTTTCGTGGAGTCGGATATAAGGAAACAATATTTTACTTCTAAATTACAATTACATTTTTGAAATACGGTATTTTGACCTGTTTTAAAACTGACTTTCTTTCATGTCTAATGCTATAAAATTGTTTATAGCCATGAAGAAATATTGTTTATGATATTTCAAGATACTGTTTATGATATTGCTTTAAAAAGATCATAGTTGTTATCATCACCAACACGAATGCACCCAAACAGCTGAGTTTGCTACAATGTGCTAGTCGAGGGAGTGATCAACTATGTCAAAATAAATTGTGGTTTCTTGCTGGTATGAAATGACACTACTCAAACAGAAAGTAGAATAGTTTTAGAAAACCAAAAATGTATTACACGTTAGCCTAGACACCGTGACATGGTTTACGTCGTAGAGATAGAAGATGAGTGCTGGTCAAGAATCCTGTGGACCTTGATAAAATATGGCAGGAGGGACTTAAATATACATTGCATGGACAATCAGCATCTCAAAACCTCCCCAGCATGTCATAAAAATGGACTAATGTGAGGATAAATTTGTGAAAATATGTATATAATGTCTAATGATAATGAAACCATAGTAAGGGCCTTGATTCAATTATATATTTCTTGTTTCGTTTCAAAATGGCTACTTATCATGTTAAAACTTAGTTCGACTTGCAAATGTGAAAAAAAAAATGATTGTCTATCCTGGTTATAGCAACTTTCATTGAATATGAATAACTCATTGTTTAGCTTACCAACATTTGAATCACTATTATGTATTATACAACTTCCAATATCGATAATTTTGATCATCTAA
>JXSR01S030250.1:2629-18590 GCA_000969725.1 Ophiothrix spiculata | reverse complement strand
AAAAGGGTCCAGTTGTCGGCTCGTACATGTTGCTCCTTGTAGCATATCTAATGTATGGTATTTGTATACATCAGATATGCTATAATGAGCAACATGTAGGAGTCGACAACTGGACCCTTTTGCCGCGGCAGTACACATATGGTCAAACCTACTTTTGTCCATTCATCGCCATGTGGTCTTACCGTAACTTATCATGTGGTCTAACAGTTACTCGCCTTATGGTCTAATCGTAACTCACCATTAACTTACCATCCCTTTGCCTGCAAACATAAATGTGTTAGTGTTTTCTTCAAGTGTGTTTTGGCTAAGTAGTAATTCATCAATCATACACAATATTTGTGAACATAATAACAGTTTGTGAAGTGTTCAATCAAGTTCAAATATCACTTAAAAACGGGCATATTCTCTAAATTACAAGAAATGTTCAACTTTTTAGACAAATTTGATTGATTTATAACAGCAATCAGAAATATATTAGTTGACATTAAAAGCTTGTGTCAAGTTTGACATATAACAATCACTGACAGAAGCAAGCACTACCATATTCACCCCCAGGAGCTAAGTAATGGTCGGTTACACTTGTGACATAGTCCCTGCAATGGCAAACAAATGTCATACTTTGCCAAATGTTTATTTGTTCACTCAAGATTTCTAAAAATAACAAAATTATCTAAAAATGGCCAGTTTGTCACATAAAAAGTACACAAATGCATTTTGTACAAGTGAGAGTGTGATATTTGGACCAATTATTTTATAGAAAAATGTGAGGCAAGCTATAACATTTTTTGAGAATGTACTCAATGCATAATGTCCCTTTAACCCTAATCTACTGAAGGAAAGGAAGGGAGGGATAGTCTCCCCAAAAGATTTGTATTTTTGCCGTACACAAATGCAGGGGTGTGAGTCAGGTGATAAAAAGAGCTGAAAAAAGCTGAAAATAGTGACAAAATGCCAAAAACAGGCTGAAAATGAAAGAAAAAGCTCAAATTAGGACTCTTTTGAAGGCATCAAAAAAGCTGAAATCAGCTAAAAAGCTGAACTTTCACACCCCTGCAAATGCAAGCAAATTTAACACTGGATATTTAAGCAACTTTAAGTTCATCCTTTGCAGCAGTCATTTTGATGAACAAATTTCTGGGGTACCTCCAAAGCAAGGGGTAGTGTAAGACATCAAAGTTCTAGTGAAGAAATTGAAGTCGTTTTTTATAGCTGAAAATGACAGGACATGTTAAATCACCATTTTCATATGCAAAGAATCTGATGATGTTGTGATATTCAAAATGTTTATGTTGAAATTTGAATAATTCACTTATCTTTCCAATTGCGATTTCTCCCAAAGTCACAGTTTATTGTACTTTATGAAATCATAATTTTTAACAAAAAGCAGAGATTCTCAACTAGCAGCAAATTTGGCACTTTGACATGAACTGATTGGCGCTTTGTCACTCTAAAAACAAAGAAATACATTAGGAATACACTGATATATAGGCAAGTTTGGGGCTTTCCCCTATAATTTTTTAATTCATGTGGCACATTGTAAGGACTAGTTGAGAACCCCTGACATAAAGTCTTGGCTTCTTTAGTGATTTTTATTTAATGTATAGAGGGGACCTTAGGCTATACTAAGGTACCAAACACATCAATTTATACATACAAACTTTAAAATCAGAGGGGTGGTACCATCCTTCCCCTTAGGACACTTTGTCACAAAAATTAGTTAAGGTAGACAAGAGTTACGTTTGAAACTTAAGAAGGTAGTTCTTACTCATTTTGTTTAACAAAATTAATTGTAGATTCATTGTCAATGAATGAAATATTACATAATTCATATATTTCATAATTACTCTTTCATTCAAACCTCTCACTGTATCATTGACTCTGGTCAATTTGCAATTTAAAGGGCAATACTACAATTGCTAATCAAATACTGTATTTCCACTAGTCGCACAGAAAATCATTAACCATCAACCATATTTTGTGCTCCACCAATTTGGCAGGTGATCCGTCAACCAACCTGTTTCTATTTCTGACGGCTAATTCGAAACAACATTAACTTGATGGTGGTTGATGGAAGAATATGCATCCCCTCAACCATCTTGTTTCTACTAAACCTTAACTCACATTTTAGTCACCATCAACCAGATCAACCTTCAACCGATCCTTAATAGAAACATAGTGACAGTTTTTATAAACTGAGTTTATTACAAATCCATCAAAAAAAAAAACAATTCTTTGTAACTTCATTTTTAAAGTATTTAATGGGTTTTTTGCTGATAAGTAGGGAAGGGATGATATTTCTCATCACAAGTTTGAACAAATATCATGAGAAATATGTTTGAACTGGCCCAAAATAATTTTGTTTCAGGAAGGTCAAAAGACTCTAAAGATACAGAAACACTAAAACACACTTGGATGGGTTTAAAACCATCATTTCTACAACACATTGAGAGTGCTGTAACAATCTCAACGTCAATTGTCACAAATTAACAAAACTAACCATACATAAGAACATTTCTAGTTTGAAACTCTTAACTGTATTGGTTGAATAAGCACATTTTAGGGGACAATCCCAAATCCACAGAGATTACTTTATTTTTCACAAATCTGCCTCTTTCCTTTCTCAAACTCGCAACCTTTAATTTTTTTAAATCTCACAATTTATAATTCATCTACCAGCCTCAATGGTCATCTCCTATTTTGAAATGCAATGTCGACTGAGAAATCTGGAAATCTGGCCTGTCTGAGCCAGATCTTGATAGTGTATTGTACTTTGAAAACGGAGTATTCTATGGAGCTTTTCATCATGTCCATCTGTATCTGATACTATCTGTATTGCCAATTCCCCTAATGCTGATTTCACATTCATTATTTTGCAACATAAGTGACCAATTCTGACTTTCAATTAGGAGAATTCATATCACTCACACACTAATCATAAAATAAAAGATTTAAGCAGTACAAACACTATGCCCATATGGTAGCATCTTGGCCAGCCCTAATGAGGCTACCTGTTGCATTGTATATATAATGTCGACCAGTAATTAAAATTAAAGTCCCACTAGACAGGTTAAGTAACCATTATCAGTGATTTAATTGTTCTTGTAATATGACAAAAAATGTCCGCTGCACCTTGGAACTTATGACGGCAGATAAGACAGGACTTTGTGATTTCATTGGTCACTTTTTCATGGTATCTGCAGTCCCCTGGAAAATGCTTCACATATATGCAAACTTCTCTCTTTTTAAACTTTGGTTTTCATTTGCTAAAAATATTTGGCTTCAAATGAACGCATCAGGTAGAGACTGATAGAATTGTTGGAAATAAGGCAGGCCGGGAGGTTGGCCTTTAGTTGGGGGAAATTTTGACTTTTTTTTTTTTTTTGCTTTCGGTTTGCCAATTGAAAAGGGGGGAAGAACAAAAATAGCAGAGGAAATCACCAGAAAGTGGAATTCTCATATGTGTGGCCTTCCAATTTTGATCAAAACTGTTCATATTGATATTTCCTCACTATTTGACCTCTTTAACTTGAAGATTTAAAATCATGAAGGATGAGATTTGATTGCAATCCATTATAGACATAGTTCAAAGTCACACAATCTCTCAATAAAGCTTTAATGCAATAATTTATCAAAACAACGAAGAACATTATTTATTGACTATTGACACTAAACAGTGAACAACAAATGGAAAAATGAGTGAAGTGCAGTGTTCCTGGTAAGGCCGTATGGCGCACCATTGGCACAGGAGCCGGGGAAATCGTCGCAACAGGTTTCTGAAAATCTGTAAGAAAGATGCTTTTTCTTCTGTATTTAGTCAATTTTTAGCCTCAGATTTTGAATATGGCATAAGCACCTCCTTAACTTTGCCAAAATTGGTCGAATTGGCACAATCTCAAAAAGGTAAGAGGAAACACTGAAGTGTATCAATACATAATGTGTAATTGCTTGATTTTCCACTCATTTTTCAGAGCTGAAAATAAATTGAAAAGACCTTGTTATAATGCTAACATTGCCATACCATTACTATTTGGCTCTTCTTTGTGGGCGTGTGTGGTCTAGCGGAACAGTGCAGGACTCATGATCAGAGGGTTGTGAGTTCGAGCCCTGCTAGTGGCAACGTGTTGTGATTCTGTGCAAATCGCTTTATCACACTTGCCTCGTTGACAGAGCGTATTGGGGAGCTGTTTAGGGGGAATATCACAACTTAAGTGCTGATAGGTCTGCGCCTTTGGTCATAGGGCGCAAATGGCCTAGTTTAAGGCAAAATGGTTCTGATGATTCCCTTGTTATGGCGTAATAATAATGGCGAGGGCTTTGTATCCACTGGAAAAGGCCCTATATAAATATCAGAATTAATATTATTATTCTAAATACTGAAATCCCCCCTATGATTATTTATCAAATTGATTTTTACTTGAGGTGAATAGAACTCTGAATTCATAGACCAACTGCTTGAAAGAATCATCTATCAAGGATCAACTTTTTTTTCATTCATTTTAAATTGTCTAAAGCTGCATTCAAGTTAGACCTAGTATTTCAAGGCTTAGACATGGTATTTCTCGAACCAATACCATACATTGTTGAATAGATTAATCAGGATTGGTAGGATAAATTATTATAAAGTTCCTTTTGACTAACAGTGTTAGTCTCATCACAGTGTTGATAAAGGCAACAGCAATTGCCGAAATGGTCACGTAAGTGGATTTTTATTCTGGATTAGTCAAAAGGAACTTTATAATAAAAATACCATACATGTATTTGGAAATTAAAATCAAGCTCCTCAGAGCCAGGTATGAATAGTGGCTTCCTGGCCTGGGGGGAGCTCATTTTGGTTATGCATTATGATCTCTAATTAATCATCATTCTTCCTCCACACTCTCTGATGTATTTAGACTTGCTTGATTCAGACCCTTACCCCCTGAAAACAGGCTAAACTGTTCAGGTTAATACCAAACGCAACTATGTCATTTGCCCATTTCTGCAAATAATCTTCTAATTAGCTATAAGGTCAAATAAAATCAAACTTTCTTGTTTAGGTTTTGAAAATGGGGAGAGGGTTTTTTCTCTTTCTATTGGTAATCTACCCTAAATTATCTGATTTAGCAACATATTTTGTATTTCTTCTTGCAATGAGAGATGTGCCCTCCACTGATCACAAAACTCTCCTGAAAGACTACATTATACATTTTGCATGGCTTAAGAATACATTGTGCCTTCTGAAAAATATTTATGACCAAATTATAATTGAAATATCAAAAAAGCATAAGGGGATGAGAAACATAAATATGTTTTTTACTTTGCCTTACACCTCATGTTAAGACTGCAAATACACAAGAGTGCCTTTAATAACAGTAAACTGGGTCAAAGCGAGCCATGAGTGGCTTCCTCACAGGTGTGTACAAGTACCCTTGTGTGCCTTTAAAGATGCTGAGAAACTGGGTCAGAGCGAGTCACTAACCTCTTTCTGAAGGTGTCATCAATGTATGTGAGAGATGCGTTGCTTAATGGATTTGGTGCGTGTCTAATCAACCAGTGCTTGTCCTACAAACATTAAAGGAAAAGTGAAAAAAAAAATGGTAAAATACATCCAAGTTATTTACTTTACTTGTTTAACAGACTAATTTTTCTGCCTGAATCTATTTTTGAGAGCTTGTCAAAATTGATCTATTAAGGTGCAAGTTTTTAAAACATAACATTATTTCAATAGTGCATTTTGCAGAAAGACTCATGTTGTATATAAATAAATGAGACAATGTGTTCCTTATGTTTTGATCCATGGCACTGCCTGTAAATGCACTAGTGGCTCTGTCAAGCACCCAGGAGTCGCTAAAGAGGCAAACCCAAAATGAGTCATCGAACTTTGGCTTGCCAGCGCAGCTCAGTACATGATTACCCGAAGGTGTTCTAGAAACATGAATAAATTACCATCATGTTATTTCATGTTCCTACTTGCTTAATTCGATTTTATATTGTTATCTACTGTATATGGCTGAGATTTAATCTATATAATTGGTAAAAATTGAAATTAAAGCTGCAAGAATAACAACGGTGATATTTTTGTAGATTTGTTTTATTGTTTTAAGTTAATTCATCTTTCTTACAAAGAACCACTATCCCATCTACATATAAATAAAACCTTTCCTTTCATGAAAAAAATGTTGATTTGCGAAATAAACCTGCTTTTCGGCATATTTTGCTGCTTTTACACAGCACAATTCAAGGTATCCACTTGCCCCAGTTTATAAAACGGAAATGTAAAACTTGATAAATAAGGAAATAGGACCTGGTATAGTTTGTCCAGCCTTCTAATGATGACATCTTGTAATATAACACAAAAATGGGATGATGAACACACAAATGGCTCCATGTGATGCCACCTGGTTACGCTTTCTTCATTTTTTTCCTCCATCTGTCTTCGCGTGTAACTACATGCTGAAACATGTAAATACTTGCAGGTTATGTAGTTTCTGTATGGCGGGCCAGGGAATTTGGTTTCAATGCCGTTTATTTTTTGATATATAAGAAGAAAAAGTTTTTATTCACTTGATAAAGTTTATGGAATCTCTTAACATTTTTTCCATTTTGGTTTTTCTGCTTCGTTGGAAAGAAACAAATAATATGCCCGATGTAATTAATTAAATGTCGATTGCGTTTTCATTTCATTTTTTGGAATATTACGGCAAATTTTCTTCTTACTTTCTTAGTTCGTATCTACAGTTAATTCTGAAATATCATTTTCTGAATGGAAATGAAGGAAATGTAAACACAGAAGTCCCATGCTTATTACTGGAGGGAATTCCCAACCGTTAAATATTTATCAAAAACAAATATCGGGAAACTAACAAAATGACACAAACTCGCAAATAACAACACCCCTGGACATATCACCCCGTGGGACATCAACAGAGCTATAATGCATTTGCAATGACTCCGTATCAACACATCAGATCAATTATTTTCAGATGGTGTGCTGATCTCCTGAGGGACATCCCGCTTGGTTCTGTGCATTCAGCTATGGTATGTGTACTTAGTAGCAAAGTAATAAAGTGGAGTCTTGATACACTGCTCAGCTGTTTTACAATGAGTAGCTGCGCATTATGGTGTGAAAGCAGGGCACTGTCACCTCCCCATCTCCCCAGTCCAAAACATGCTATTGGACACATACATATGAATGGACACAATTTTACACCCATGCTAATTTTTCACACTTTGGCTCTGCAATATATACATTAAGGTGAGAATGAAATTAATGAATGATATTTTGAATTTTCAAATCAATTATGATTTCTGGCTATCATTTGTCTCAAATTAACAAAAGACAATTAGACGACATGCAGTGATTAACAACATATGTAAATATTTCTTCGTCGAATTATGACGAGGTGTACATCCTTTGATAACCTCACACCCTGTCCTACTATTGTAATGCTTGAGGGTATTTCATTCACAAACTAGGTGACATGACGCGTGGAAATTAGTCAGAAGTGAGCTCAACAAATCAAAAATTGTCGTTGATAATATGTGACAATATTGGTATCATTTACTTGGGATTTTCTTCAATTACAACATCATAGCTCATAATTACATTACCATATGCCTTGCTTAATGGAATTTAGATCTTTATAAAGTATCTTATTAAAAATAATAGCAGGCACAGATGTCGAAACTTGCATGTTATGTATGTGACCCTTTTCGATGTGTTGTGTCATCAAAAAACGAGCACAGGTGCAATGTTTGTACTCAATATATTTTAACCTCTTTGATAGAAAATTAGAGTAGTGTGAAAATTATTAGATGTTGAAATATTTATAAGTGGTAAAGTTGTTCCAGGTCTGGGTAATACAGCCACCCAGTATTTTGACAGTGTTATTTTTGTCACATTGCGCCTCATTTGTAGGCCGAGGTCAACTTGGTATGCAAGAAAAACATTTTCAAGGGATGCAGTTGATATGATTTGCTTGGCAAATGTGGACCATAAACAGAAATATGTGTTAATGAATAAGAGTAGGTGGCAATGAGGTTCAAAAATATTGTATGGTTTTTCAGGCTATTCAATGCCATTTTTGATGCAACTCTCGGATTTAGTTTTATAGGCCAAAATGATAAGAGGTGGGTGGTATTTGTTGTGGGGACTTCAAATTAATCACTTTTTTGTCTGGAGTCCTGAATGACAAAATATTGATTTGAACCCAACACTTTATCAAATTTGGTGCATATCCTGGAACCACAAAGCAAACAATATATTTATCAGGATACAACTGTGAAATATGTGTGTATGTATCAATTTTTGAAATGATCACAGTAATTATAGCTAACTTCCCACTTACGTCAACATGGATGCACAACAAGGAATGGGTCTCGTTGAGTTTTTAACTTCAAAACTGTGTTCATTTCAAAAAAAAATATCTAAAACCCCTTAAATGTAAGTATCCCTATTTTTCATCTAATCAATATATCATTTTTTTTTTATTTTAAGGGGTAATACTAGATACAGGGACTATAAATAAAGTTACAAAATAATTAAAATTTAAAAGAGGAAAATTTGAATTCTTATTTTCATTTTGACAATAATCTGATGTTCCATTCAAAATTTCTGGTTGAAAAATGCATCTTTGCAAAGAAAAAAAAATGAATTTATCCATTTAAGAACAATTGCTCTACTACAATATTTTTTATGCATTTTATTATTTTCTTGGGTTGGTTATATTTAACATTTTGCCATTAAAAACTGAAATCCAAGAAAGCTATTAAGATTTTGATCTGTAATTTTCACACTTACTTAATTCAAGAGTTTGTTTTCTTATTCATAGTAAAATTACAAATTAGAATAAAGTGAAAATGACCTTTCTAGTGTTTACATTTGACAACAATCAAAGTAGCAAAATATGATTTCTAAAATCCAAGAACACTTCAAATGATAAAAATAGCCTCGATAGTGAATTGTCAGTGGTATGCCATGCTAGCTAAAACATATCTTAAAAACATATTATCCCAGAGATGTGGGACAAAAAGTAAATTAAAGCATAATATGTGACTAATGCAAGAAGTTAAATACAAAATAGTGTGCTCATAAAATAATTTGAATTTGCTTCATTTACAAATATATTCTATTTTGTTATTCTTGGAATATGAAATAACTCTTCTTGTTCACTACAGATGTGTGCTTTTTCACATTGTCCATTTACCATTCTTTTTGAGCACTCCAAGAGAGCAATTTAAAGTTCTTATTCAAATTTCAAATCTGAATGTCTATAATGTTCATGAAAAGACTAACATAACAAAGAGCAAATTAATTTTCTGCAAATACAGACTTAAACATAAAGAGCACATTAATTTTATACAAAAGGTTATTAAAACAACATTAAATTCAATTTAATACTGAGAACGTCATTCAAAAGGTTAATGTGATATATGAGATCAATGTTTGAATGCTCATGATACCAAATTATTTCAATGAAATGTATACATTTCCACAGGCAGATTGGCATGCTATGTACCAGATATGTACACATGATGGCATCAGTTTTTGACCAAAATGTATACATAATTTTGACCAAAATTGTAAAAACACACATTCACCCTCCTCCACCCTCTGGCCAGTAATCACCTCCATACAAGGACATTATATATTTTTTATACATTTACCATCCAGCAGAGGACACAAATCTGCAGTTATTCGGCCAACCGTGAACGTACTATGACATGGTTCTATCTAATAGAGGACATACTCTATACCACAAATGTGGACATTATTACGTTATTTCCATCATCATACACCACTCTCCCAACTGAGGATGGTCCACAGTTTGGTGTGTGTCCACGTTTAGAAGGTGTGTTTTCAGCAAGTTGTCCTCATTTGGAGGCATTTACCCAACTTCAACTTTATTTCAATATCATCAAATTTACAAATGTATACTTAAAACACACACAAAAAAACCATGATATTGGGGACATGCTTGAAAGGCCAGATAGGCCTGAAGTAAACATGCCCTATTCAAACAAAACTAGTTATAAGAAAACAAAAATAAGATAACAAAAACCTGTAAATTGAGAAGAAACATACACATACACACACATCCACAACCACCCCGCCCTCACACCCCACCCCCATACGCACACCTGAACACCCCTACACATACCATCCCATATTACCACTAAGTTTCTTAGAAATCTTAATCAAATTTTGAACAATTCTAGAATCTAAGAACAAATGATGAGGACTAAAGGAGCAGGTTTTATTCAAATTTTGTAAAATGATCTTTTTTAAATATTACCAAATATGTCAAAATCAAAAATAGATTTTTGGAGGTTTGAACTGCAAAATATTTTTGGAAGCTTTGTAGGAAATCAAAATTTTGAGGAAGATCTCCTAAACACTAGGAAAAACGTAAGCTTTGAGGTTAGAATATCAATTGTGTCACATTCATTCATTTTGATAAATTTTGACTTAATCTGTTATATTAGTAGCAACTACTAGAAATGTATATTTCAACATTATTTAGATTAGTGGATGATGAGGAAAACAACACATGTACTGGGTTTGTACCAGTCCTAAAAGGTATTAACCAGGATTCCACACAGTTATAAAACTCTCAAATATAAGTTCGATTAAGAAAGATATGATAGTAATAAAACCAAGCAAAACATCTCATCATTTGCTATCATAAAGATAATTTCAAACATTTTTTCTTTGGAAAATCCTTGTTCCTTGTGGATGTATAGAAATCTGAGAACCTAACAATTTCAACTGCTGTTGAAAGTATCACTTTGCTAGTTAAGTATTCTAAAAAAGCACAAATAAACATTTGCTTTGCAATAAACATTTAGGTCCGTATGCACAAAACAGAAAAAAGTTAGTTCCAGACTAAGTGAAATTTGAATTCGTAAAAAATAATACTTTTTTTTTGAATCTGTGATGTTATGTCCTTGCTTAAGATCTATGCTGAATTTTCTATTATTTGACCATTTGTTTGTTTTGGAACATTGGCACTTTAAAAAAAATGGTTTAGTGTGGGACTAAGTTAGTCCTGGACTAAACCATTTATGGTTGTTAAAAATAATTGCAATGTTACGAAACAGACAAATGAATCAAATAGTAAAAGTTTCAGTTTAAATCTTTAAACAAGAACATAAATTATTTCTAGATTTATCTCAAAATGTGTTATTTTTCAAAATGTCATATTTCACACAGTCTGGGACAAACTTTAGTCCTGTTTTTTAAGTTCAGCAAAAATGGTATGGAAATAAGTTAGTGTAGCAAAGTATAGTCTAAAAATGCAATAAAATTGGTCAATGTAGAGCAAGAATAATAGCTAAAGCCTGTAACACTTGTGAACATAATATCAGGTTAATTTTCAGGGTTGACATTTCCAGGGTCTAGGTGTGCAAGGGCTTATCTATAAATCATTTAAAATGATAAAATCAAGGGAAATTCATACATACTGAATGCTATATTCCATTGGTGATCTCAAATCATGACCATGCTCAAAGCAAAACAAAGGGCATAACAGTGGTGGGGCAAAAAGCAGAGTTGCCCCCCCCCCCCTTTTTTTAGGGTGGGGGTGGAGCTATTTGTTTGTTGAAGAGGAAGCATAAAGAATGAGAAAATTGAGAAATCACAGCAAAGGGGATAAAGAGAGAAAAAACAAGAGAATGGGAAAGCATTGTGTGAAAAAATATAACAGAAAACAGCAATCGAAAGGGATATGTTACTGTAACCAAAACCTGGTTATTTTTAAAAAATAATCTAGAAAAAACTGTTTTGGTCACCATCAAACATCACTGTTATACTGAAATGATCCAAAATGAAGAGCCCAAAAAAATTGTTTATATAATTATTTTAAACACTCTTTTTTATTACAGTCTCACTGATAAATTTGTAAAAAAATCTCAACTTTTTGTTGTCATAATAGTACATTGACTTTGTTTTAAGTACATTATTCACACGCATTGAATGGACAATTATGATGTTGCCAAATCAAATGTGCAGAAGAAAATTAGCATGAATCTACATGCGAAATCCTATTGTCACGCTACTTGAACCAAATTTACAATTTATAGTAGGATGTAAAAGCACTCAAATCGCACCTTTCAACATTTTTACCACTTCAATTGTAATATTTCAAACCATGTTCATCTACTTATCAGGCCTGACCTACCTTTCCAGCCATATTGAAGCTAGGATCTCGTGGAGCCTTTTTATCAACAAATTCTTTCATGTATTGCGGTGCAGAATCAAATGGTGAATGACAGGCTGGGGTGGAGACCATGACAAAAAATGGACTGTAACCTGCTTGTTTCATTAAGAATTCATGTGAGCGATTATTCTGCAAGAGAGAAAAGAAAAAAAGAAGATTTGATTAAAAATATAAATCATATTTCAAAAATGTAGACCGCTGCAGCAAAAAGATGCAGTTGTCATTCTCCTACATGTAGCTCATGCCAACAAGTGCATCCTTTTGCCGCCACGGCCCACAAATGTATCGCCCAAACTGACACTCTGTAACTTCAAACTTAACGACTAACACCTTACCATACTCCTAACCTTAAATATTACCTTAATATCTAAGCCTGTGGCTACCCCTGACAATCCAAACCTATCTAGGATATTAATTGTATAACACAGATGTATATACCACCCCAAGTTAAAAAATTCTAGAGTGCGAAAATCAAATTGCGTGAAATGATATAAAATTAGTAGTGCGTGAAAATTACTGAGCACAAAAATATTCATGTTTATAGCATTATAGCATGAATATGCAAATAAAGAAATTATGTACTCAATTAATGTCCCAATATTGTAATATTATCGTGAAAAATTCAGTTTTCTGTCACCCACTCAAGTATATTTGATCCAAAATACATTGTCACATTAGCAAATACAATTTTAAGGGTGATTTTACAGGAAGGGATATTTTAGTGCAAGATAAAAATTTGGCCCGCTTCGAATCATAATATGCGTATTGTAAGTGTATTCCTTAAAATGACACCTCATTGGTTAAAATTGGTCAAGGCATACAAATTTAAAAATTGCCTAAAATCCTTATTACTTTGGTTGTATTTTTGTATGATATTTATTATAACACAATTAAGGGCATGTACACTAGCGGTCTAAAGTATTCCCGCACAAACACTTTATTCAGCCATATCCCCCCAAGACGTTTATAAGCAAACTATCTGGAAACTTATGTTGCTTTTGGTCAGATCTGATAGGTAATCTTGTCAGGTGTAAGATTGAGCTCTGAATGGGATCAACCCCTTCACGTACGGGTAGGGGCAACAACACAAATAGGTAGAAAAACGTGATTTTTAGGTCAAATTTGATTTGACAACGCCTGGGTCAAGGTCACTTCACCGCCCAAGTTGAGTGGTCATATGGAATGTGTATATGTAATTGAGTGACAAGCAGGCAATTAAATGTCCTGGTCATGCTTGACTACGTCAAGAGAATGCTTGGAAGCAAACGAAAAATGATCCTTCAACGCCCCACCAGTTTACAAAAATATGGCTGTGATGAATGTGGAGTGTTTTGTGACGGTATATGACAGATTGAAAACCTCTTAAAACCTATTTAAATGTCATATACCGCCAGGGACCATTCCACTTTTACCACAGCCCAATTTTTGTAAACTGGGGGGCGTTGAAGTATCATTTTTCGTTTGCTTCCAAGCATTCTCTTGGCGAAGTCAAGCGTGACCAGGACATTTAATTGCCTGCTTATCACTCAATTACATATACACATTCCATATGACCACTCAACTTGAGCGGTGCAGTGGCCTTGACTCAGACGTTTTTGACCAGTGTTGTAGTCGAGGACCTGGTGTCCGAGGCCAAGGCCAAGGCCAAGGACTTGGTGTCCGAGGCCAAGGCCAAGGCCAAGGACTTAGTGTCCGAGGCCAAGGACTAGGTGTCTGAGGCCAAGGACTTGTGTCTCCGAGGCCAAGGCCGAGGACCAAGGACTTTTCCAATGCAACTATTATAGTACCCGCACTATAAACACACTCATGCACCACATAAAATGACATTTTGACCACGACTGACCTTGAATAAAGGGATATTCATTGTTAAAGTTTGGTCAATGTTTGGTTAAGGGTTAATGACTTTCAGCAGTGACCTTGAAATGATCTCGGATGACATGGATGAACTTTTTGAAAATTTAGGTTTCACCTTGAAAATGACCATATGACCTTGGCTAATAAACTTTTGACCTTGTCTGACCTTGAGAAAATAGCTATTCATGGGCAAGGTTTGGTCCATGTGAGGTAAACGGTTCTTGAGTTAACGGCATTGACTTTGAAATGACCTAGAATGAAATGGATGAACTTTTGGAACATTTTGGGGTTTGACCTTGTAAATAACCTTTTGACCTTGACTGGAACCCTTTCGCCGCACCTGGAGGTTGGTCATGAGATGTGCAATTTTAGTTGAGAAACACCCCACATTGATCTTTTGAACAGGGGAAGATATGGCAACCCGTGGTCACTTACAATGATGGATGGTACGGTTATGTACCACGCTCAAGATGCCTATTTCAAGAATAATTCAGTTCCAAAGACTCTTATTTTCCTCCGATTTTCAAGGAAAAGTATATGTAATTTCTGCTATCAACGAAAAAGTTGTGGTTAGTAAAGTATGCGCTCAATATTAAAGATTGTTTTATTTTGAACAACTATAAACAACATCATTTCACAAGTATCAACAACCTATCTGAGACAAAACAATTGTGTGAAGACTTGACTAAAATTTTGCAAAAACATGATAGTTTGTTGTAGTAAATAGGTTGCCAACATTTTGAGAGAGTCTACAAAATGAAGCAGTTTACAGATTACATGAACATTTTCTCGGCCAATTTGAGACAATTTATTTTGTTTTTAAAAACTGAGATATCAGTAAATCCTCAACCACAAAAATGTTCGTTGTTAACAGAAACAGATTGTACTCAAAACGGTGTTTTATAAAATGTTCAACCAAATTTTGAAAAATGTTCAGCTCCAATAGTCGTTTTTATGGGAAAAAACAGTTCCTGAGACATGATTTGGAAAAAAAAATCAGTTCCATTGACCCTATTTTTGACCAAAATCTTTTCCGCAAGACTCTATGTTGGATATCGCGTGTGGCACATAGGCATGACAACAGTTTAGTCCTCTAACATTTGATATGATTGGCACCAGTTATGAAAGTTACATTTTAAACAAATTGTTATAGTGTAATAGTGCATTAAAGGATGTTGTGAATATCTTCTTTGCAAAGTTTCACCTAATGATCATTTTTTTTTTAAATTTTGAATTAATATTTTTCAATAAAAACAAGCAATTTTGCCTGTCCTCGGCAGTCCTCGGCACCAAGGACCAAGGACTTAGAGGTCCGAGGCCAAGGCCAAGGCCAAGGACTTCATGTCCGAGGCCAAGGCCTTCATGTCCGAGGACCAAGGACTTCAAAAAATGTCCTTAAGGACTCCTCGAGGCCAAGGCCTGGCCTCGAGGACTACAACACTGTTTTTGACCCATTTGTGTTGTTGCCCCCTACCCGTACGTGAGAGGGTTGATCCCATTCGGAGCTCAATTTTATACTTAACTAGACTACCTATCAGATCTGACCAAAAGCAACATAAGTTTCCCAATAGTTTCCTTATTACCGCCTTGTGAGATATGGATGAATAAAATGTGTGTGCGGAAATACTTTAGACCGCGAGTGTATATTTGCCCAAAGCTAAATCAAATTGTGTCACATGGTAAAAGTTAACATCTAACATGAATAAAATGACACTTTCTTAACTCCGTTTGCCACTTCTCCTTAAAGAGATATTAAGTGATTTAGTCGTGATCATACAACCTTCTGTTTTATCCCTAATCATATAAAAAGTCACTAAGTGATTTGGACCAAATTGATACAAAATGCTATGCAAAAAATATAGCAGTTTAAAGCTTAATTCCAGAAGTCAAATGACCTTCTAAAGTAGTAA
>JXSR01S030247.1:35797-47503 GCA_000969725.1 Ophiothrix spiculata | reverse complement strand
AAAAAAGGGTCATTCGGTGTCATTTTTTGAATTAAATAAGCCTAGTTTTGACATTTACGAAATCCCTGAACTTCAAAATTTTCTTAAAATTTTCGAAAAATCGACAAATTGAGCAAAAAAATGGAGTCATTCGATGTAGGTTCTCGAAAAATCAGGGCAATGGATGGGAGGAGGGCTAGCAAAAATTCGAACTTTAGCGTTAGCTAGATGCATCTTGCTGGTATATCATGGACATTACTAGTGGGTGGGCTCTGAATGCACCATCACATGCTTATCATTATGATGAGATGATCATGATTATAAAAACATCTCACCTTTTAAGCTTGTTTTACTGTTTCTAACTTCTCATCAATCTCTGACATAAAATTGAACAAACGAATACAATAACATCATACTGAACTTTGCCTTCCAATTCATTAAGTGAACATAACACCCTGGGGATATAAATATATACATATAGCAAGATGTCAAGATGTTTAAAAGTCAAGATACAGTGTGTCTCAAAAATATGTGTACAATAGATAGAACAATCTTGGAATTATGCACTTTGAGCTCCTATAGGAGCAGGTATCAAAAAGTTTTAAAGACAGCCAGGAAAATATTTTTATAATGAGACCCATTAGTCATCTTTACATAGCCACTGTGCAAAGTAACACATTTCTCCAACTTAAAACCTACTGTCCAAAGACCGACTCTGTAGAGGTCCTCTTTTAGACAAAAAAAATCCATATTGTATTTTGCTAAAATTAACATTTTCAGGTTGGCCATGCTTTATTACATCATTATGACATCATTTTTGACCAATTTCCATAATTCTGGATTCAATGGAAAGAAGAGATTCTAACCTATACCATTGTATCAAACATCTAAACTTTGGGCATGTCATCATAGAATTACTTGTATGTAAACTTTCAAATGCAGGTATTTAATTATGCCACGTATCTTTGATTTCTCCATGCAGTTTATCTGGTTAGTGGAAGCAGGTTGTTGATATCTATGGACACCTGTACACAGAAAGTATAAATGCCATTGATACCATGTTTGCACCATAACGTACACAAGGACAAAATATCATCCTGACAAGTTCATCAATACAGCTCTTTTCCTTCTTGGTGATCTTTACAACTTTTTGATACCCCATATAGTTATAATAAGGGCAAATAAAAACTTCCTGAATACACATTTGAAGTTCTTCTCTTTTGGCTCTTCTAAAGGGTAGACTCCACCTCAAAGTCATTATAAAATTTAGATGTTGATCTTTCTGTCTAAAAAGTTACAATTTTGAAGCAACATGGGGCACCTTTAATAGGAAAAAATATACACATATTTTGAGGCACACTGTATATTTTACAGCTAGCATACTGGATTATAGTACTTCATATTTAAGGTAACTCTTGAGTTTTGCCGGCAATGGTAGTCTTCCTATGTGTTGTTCCAAGATGTGCATTCTGATACTATCTCGACAGCATTCCTGTAAACTTGGCACTGAAAGAATCAAAACAGAAAACAAAATTATGCAATAACAAACTTGCAATGTATTAAATAGACAGAATGGTCCCCAAAGTAAAGCTGTTACTTTGTGAGAACATTTTATTATTAGTACCACTCTGTACAGTTTGTACCTACCAGATGCTGCACTGATCTATAAACCTTGAAGTGTGCAACAAGCAATCAGACTCTGCTACGAAATCCATAGCATATCCCTTGTATTTAACAACATTGTGAACTGGTGGTTTTGTGTTGTGTAAGAGACTAGTAATGATTGATTATGATTGATTAAGACCAAATCACTGCTTATTAATATTTCTGTACATGAATCGTTCATGATTTTGGTATAATGTTTGGCCACTTTTGTTGCTACTGCATGGACAAAGCTTGATCATTAAGTTTATTTGTATATTCAGTAAGATTGGGTACCTTTTAATGATTTGAAAAATAGGGACTAATTTTCTTCCCTGTATGGTCATATTGGTTTTTGTGCATTTATCGGCTGCTGGTTACATACTTCAAGGTTTATAGAGTACCATATAGGTATATACTGTAATATGCTCTCCCTCTTTCCAACTAAAATCCATAATCAGTACTAGCAAGCGTTTTCTTAATTAAAGCGGACATGGACTAGGAGCCAGAAATCTGGAAAAAGCGGCTCATAGTCCTTTTAAATTTCCAGAAAAACCAGGGCCCTATTTCATAAAGTTTAAATCAACCCAAGTCTTAATTCTAGGTTTCATCCTATCCTTTGTATATGAAAAGAAATTTTAAAAAGGCTTTTTTTTAAACTCCTTTATGAAGTATAAGATGATAGTAATAATATCATTATTAAAAATAAACTCAAAATTTAAAATTCTATCCAGATTTCAAATGAACGATTATCCTAAGTTTCATGACTTAGGTTGATTTTAACTTTTATGAACCAGGAGTCATTGTTTCAGGACCAGGAGCCATTTCAGAAATTGCATATAATTAAATCAAGAAAATCAAAGAATTTAAAAGAAGAATAGAATAAAAGAAGATGTTTGAATTTCTTCTGATCGATATGTATTGTTTTTCCAAAAATTGCATGTTTCAAATTATTTTCTTTACAAATTTTGAGTCTTAGACAATTGTAAAAAAAATTGTATACAGCAAGACCCAGGGCTGCATACTTAGAGAAAAATCTCGTCACTGGGTCTCAATATTTCTGTCCCACCAGGCGCCAAAAGTCGGGAACCTCCTTGTTTGTACTTTAAAGAGGTAATAAAAAGATTTTGTAAATCCAGCCTTTCATTTAGGGGATGCAGTCTTCTAATAGTTTATGAATATTTGCAGAAGACATTTGTTTCTCTTTCTAAAAATATTTACCCTAACACTTTTGACCATTTCTTCATTTAAAAACTCCTCGGAAATCTGCAAGTCAAAAATGTGGGATTTTAACCTAGACTCAAACCCACAACCTCCCACTTCCCAATCCAATTATCACTATGTCAAGCCACTGAGCAGACGCTGCCATGGATCATGTATAGATACATGTATAGTCCTATATTTGGACTTAGGCAAATTTCTTAACTTTGTGGAATGGGATATTCTGAGATTCAGTGGGGTTAGGGTTATTAGTGGGTCCATGTGTATGCATTACTAACCCTAACACTTTTGACCACTTCTTCATTTTCAATTTTGTGATCATAGCTAATTATAACTCGGGTCTACGACGTATTTGGACTCTTAACTTTGTGGAATGGAATATTGTGAGATTCAGTGGGGTTAGGGTTAGAGTTCAACAGGAATAATTATGGATATATTCATGAGGAAGTTCTTTCTAATCATATAGTGCTGTACATGTATAGAGGGAAGCTATACTTTATATTTAAAGTATACTTACCGTAATTGAGTTGTAATATTCTGACTTGTTTAGTAGTCCCATATACATCAACGGTTGCATGAAATGGCTGGTCTAAATCAGCTTCTTCCATTAACGAAGCCCCTTGATCCTCACCATTAATAATAAAATGCATGTAAGCTCTGCCTCCTCTTATCTCATATGTGATACCAATTCTACTACCAATCGATGTCGGGAAATAACGTTGTGTATAGTTTAATTGCGGTCTAAAGAATGAAGTTCCACCACGACTAGCTTCAGCTAATTCCATATCAATGGCTATAAAATCTTTGACTAAAAGTGTTTTGGGTATAGGCTTATGTCCGACCAATAAAAAATCACCATAGTCTTTAACAAAGTCACTAGAGCTCGATTCTTCAACCTCACCGTTTTCTCTTTGCCTATCAGGCACTTTATTATGATACTTTGTAATGGCAAATATCCATGATTTGCCCATTTTGGTTAAGTCTGGCATGGAGTATTGCGGAATCTGTCCGATTCCAACTCTTTCATCTTCATCAAGCTCTAAAAATTTGTAAATAAAATCCCCAGGAATGGGTTGACCCGGCCTTGCAGGGTAAAGTTTTGAAGGTATATGTTGCGTTAACCCGCACCGGAGATGTCCGCTCCATCCCGGCTCCTGCTCGTCCACCTCCACTAAGAAGACTTCTCCAGGTAAAAGAGGCCTCTCGCTAAACGTGATGGCATTGGCGAAACTCGCGACCCTCCTCGCAACTTGTCCTTCCTCTGAGAGGCCGATATTGACACCATGGTGCTCGTGAAAACGCACCATTGGCATGGTTGGTTATTAGAAGAGCTGAATTCTTGGTAGAGTTGTCAATACTGCTTCTGGAAATGAAAGAAATCAATTGAAACATGATCATTAGAATAAATATTATGAATGATTTGTTTTCAGACTGAAGGGGTGTTGATATGAAAGGGAATGTCTTTGAAACTACAGTGTTAACTAAATACAAATGCATAAAGTGCACAACACTAAATAACTAGCGCTCGCAATCCAATCATTTCTAAAATCTGCAAAATTGACTGCCCTCTACTAAATGAGGACCTCAAAACGTATGGAAGGGCAATATGTTTGATCAATATTTTGTTCTAATTATAGAGTACTTAAAGGTTTATTTAAAGATGCTCTGATGCCATCAATTTGGTCTCCATGCAGATTACTTTGCTAACATTTAAAGGGTTTTCCTTAATTTGCATCCGATTTTGGTAGTACAAAATTGGGCTGTCAGTGATGATAGCGGCATTATTACTTCAGGCGTCCAGTATCTTGAAAATTTTGCCTTGATGGTGTACTTTTATCATCATTTTGTGTTAGAAGAGATCATAATCAATTGAGAAAAGGCAGTGTTCAAGCAACCAGTTGCTTTATTATTGAGGTTTTCAGGTGTTTTTAGGAAGCCATTTTGTATGTAGTAAGTCAATGGGAAGCTATTTTGTGGTGTGGCGCCTGCATTTAAGTGCACTATACATGTACCACTCACATTCTACCATTTCTCGCTCATAAATACCATAGAGCTCTTCGAGAAGCAATATTCAAATAATAAATGACGTAGGCAGAATCTATAGAACAATGTGCAGTTTCACCCTACACTCTAGAAAATCACACAGCCAACAGGGTAAATTTCCTGGACCTTTTTGTCAGCAAGTTTCCGATAAGATACACCTTCTGACAAATGACCTAAAAATGACATCAATTGATCTGTCTTAACCCTGATATATGGTTCATACCATTTTGATTTATTAGGGATGGTCTGATAACAGATTGTAAATAACAAGCGCACGCAGATCATGCTGATGCGGTATTTTGAACAATACTGAATACTTGCCTGTATTCATTGTATTTTGACTATCATTTGGTGAATGTCGCATAAATTCTGATTCTGATTCCAATTCTGGATGTTTTATCAAAGTTACCCATTACTAAAATGGAATATTTATTGACCTTTGACTTCCCGATGATGCATGGTGGAAATGACAATTCTTGCCGCACTGATCAACGTTGACTCGTAAGGCTAATGAGAGTTGATCCCCAGTTTCCCATTTTTTTTTTCATGACTGTGTGGGGAATGTTTCATTATTCATTATTTTCAGATTTGCATTATTGATGCCAATTTAACTGCAGTATGTTTGTTTTGCGGCATGAAATACGTACTTATCCTGTATTGTCAGACTTCATTTAAATATAAGATTTTGATTAAAAATGGTTTATAGTAAAAACAGAATAAAACTGAGGAATGTGACTATCTAAAAGCGTTTTCAAGTAATTAAATTCGGTATCCCGAATTTAATTCAACAAATGGCCATAACAAAAAAAGTAAGCATCTTTGAGCCAAATCGTTTGGAGGGTATTCATATCTATCAAAAACAAACCCAATAAGCCCAAAAAATCAAAAGTCATGGGTGACAGGGACCGCTTCATTTTTAACACTTTATAGTATTGCTTTAAGTACACATGGAAGTAGCACTGTGTATACTGATATTGGACTCTGTCATGATCATAAAATTGAAATAGATACCTTTTCAGGGTCATTATTTTTGCAGCACGTACATGGAAGTGTTTTGATACTGCACTTCTTTATAAATGTTCCTTAGATTAAATTTTCTTGAATACAATTTTTGCCAACTACATGTATACATGCAAATAAAGGAAAGAAAAGAAAAGATGAAATGCAGAAAGAAGGGGGAAATGGAAATGAAATAAAGAATATTAAGTAGGATTTCATTAACGGCCCTTAGACCAATAAAGCATAATGTGATATGAATACGTATTTTTTGGTGCATACTTCATGAACGCTTGAAACATGTGGGACCAGTGAAAATTGACAGAAATTTGATTTTGTCAAATCCTGAAACAAAACAAAACAAAAAAATTCCTGTCATTAAAAAATTGTTTATTAATAACAATACTTTTCTTACTTAATATATTTGATGTAGAGCTTAATTGAGAAAAAAAACGTATGGACAAAACATTATGTGATTTGAACTAAGGGGAAGGGGGAACTTCTAATGATTTTCCCCTGGAACCCCCATAAAGTACGCTCGTTCGACAGGTCTCTAAGACACCTCTTTGAAACCCTGTTTTCAACAATATTTCAAATAATGTTACAAAATGGTCCTTTTAGAAATTTCCATTCCAAAGCCTCTAATTTGGCCAAAATATAATTCTCTAAACCCAATTTTTGGGTCAAAAATCAGTTCCATATTAAAGCATCTATTTTTTGTACCTAACCTCCCATTTTTATTATGGTTATGCATGATGTATCTCCCACCTTTTTTCAGACCTAAAGCCCCCCCCCCCCCCCCCCCCCTGAAAGCTCTTGAATCACTGCTTCGACACGCCGTGCTGAGGCTCACGGATGTCGCATTATTGTGACTCAAGGGGGCCCTGAATTTTAACCTGGCCCAGGGCCCTGACAAAGGTAAATCCGGCACTGAATTGGTGCCAGGACTAGTGGTGCATTAAAGCTATGGGCCTTTTGCTGATCCATTGATTATTGGATGGACCAAGGCATGGTGGGAATGAAAAGGGCTTAAAATTTGCTGAAATGTGAGCCCTTATCATTCCCACAATGCATCAGAATCCAATAATAGATCAGCAATATAGCTTATATTTATAGGTCCTACAGTTCAGTGTGAACGTGACCAGTACCCTGCAATTTGACAATGGTGTGGTCACATATTCTTAACTATGAATTATCCATTCCGTATTACTGCATGACCTGTAGGGATAATTCATAGCTAAGTTAGGAATAGTGGTTACATGTGACATGACACATATGATCATGATGATTGATCATGTTGTTGATTTGTCCGAGGAATTTTGGCTCAGATTAATACTCATACTGACAGAAAACTGTATTAAACAGCTAGCTAATTCGTGTATACTCAATAGTGAAACCAACAATTTTGATGGTGTTCCAAGAATTGATGTGTTGAATCAATGTAAATGTATGGTTTCAGAGAGATGTGAACAAATTTAAGCTCAGTCAGAGTGAGACAGAGTGAGGAAAGAATACGTCAATTTGATTTGATTGAGACCAAGGGGGGGGGGCACTCAAATATGAAAGTGACGTACCTACTCCTATCGGCTTTCGGAATGTCGGGGCAATAGGTGAGAAATACATTAAAAAATAGGGGGTCATTCGGTGTAGAGGGTCAAAAAACTAAGTCATTTCGAGCAATTTATTAGCAAGAGCGAAAAACAGAGTCATTCGGTGTCAGTTTTTGAATAAAATAAGGCTAATTTTGACATTTTTCGAAAAATCAACAAATTTAGCGTAAAAAGGGGTCATTCGGTGTAGGTTCTCGAAAAATCAGGGCAATAGATGAGAGTCACCATAAAAAAGGTTGACTTTCACAATAATAGGGGGTCATTGGGTGACAGCACAGTGAAAAGGGGGGTCATTGGGTGAGAGCGGAGCAAAAAAAAGGTTTATCGACAGGAGTATAATGCGTGCTAATATATGGGATTGAGACATATATATACATGACTCACAAATTTATATAAATCGTCTCCATCAACTTTTTTTTGAAATTCCTCATAAGGAAGGCTTTCGAGGTCACTCCATGAAATTATTCAAGCAGAACTATAGGACAAACATCGCAAAGCAATTCTTTGGAAACAGAATTGTTAACCATTGGAATTCCCTCCCTAAGTTCCCCAAGGCCAAAGATACAGTCTCCGCACCATTGTGTTGCAGTATTTTTAAAAAGAGAAGTTGAGGGCTCCGCCATCTGGACCAAGGAGTAAGTATAGTACTTAGGCCAAAAAAAAAAGAACTCTGTCTCAGCTTACTTAAGGTCAAAACCCCAACTTAGCGCTATGCTTTTTTTTCTTTAGTAAAAAAGGGTTACGCGGATGCGAAAATACCCCCCTAATTTTTTTTATTGCAATTTTTCAGGCACAATTTTTTTTCGCGGACGTCTATTTAACTTTTTTTCCCAGTAGGAAAAAAAGATGAAAAAAACTGAAAATCTCTCAAAAACCTAAAAAAGAAATGCGCTAAATCTGGATTTTTTAAAACTATGCGCGCGGGAAGCTGAGACAAACTACAGTGGAACCTCTTTAACACGAAATCTGTGGGGTCACACATTTTACTTTGTGCTATCAGAACTTTGTGTTATGCATCACATTTTTAATATAAATTCAATGCCAGGGACCTGAAAATCAGTTTTGTGTTATCAGGGCTTTTGGGTTAACAGATTTCGTGTTAAAGAGGTTCCACTGTATTTTTTTTTCTTTGGCCTAAGAGTCGGAGCTGAAAGCATGGAAAGTGAAAGATGATACACTTGTTAACAAATCAATGAAATGGATTAATTTAAGTTTCATGTTAAAACCGTACTCTGGCAACTAAATGGTAATTTGACTAAGAATGCGGCTATTGAGCCAGTCAAGCGCTGTTCCTTGCTTAGGCTAATGAAACTCGATTCCCGGTTTCCCGTCACCAGCCCGTGTTATGAAATTACCCCCGCGTTTTGTGAATCAGATTCAAGAAAAAAAATCATTATTTGCTAAAAATTGTCTTTTTCTCATATTTGTTTCAATGAATACATTGTTTGAGGTGCATAAAAATCATCATCTTTGTTAGATAGCAATTTCCATGTGGAAAACTTCAAATCAATGTCCAGTATCAACCATTCTGGAATACCGCTAAGAAAATAATGGGTTTAAATGGAAAATTGGAAGTAATGAATAATGAATAATGAAAATGTTACCTCATTAATATTATGATCAGAAAAAAATGTTACGGGAAACCGGGAATCGAGTTTCATTAGCCTTACGCCCAATTTAGCGGCAAAATGTAAGTAAGATGCGTCAGAGAGTCTATATATAATGGGAGATGAAACTCCCCTATGAAAAAGTGTCGCAACCCAGCAGGAGGATTTGCTACAATTGAATAATCAGCTGATTATTGTAGCAAAAATACATGATATGTAAATTACGCCAAACCTGATTGGCTAGTATCGCGCGTATACAGTGCGTATATACACTGCTAACCTATTGACCCGAGCGTAGATTATACCATTTTCGTCCGTTGGCTGGGAATACGAGTTTCACGGCCCTGGGCCTGGGCCTGGATGCGTATTGCGTTATATAGTCAAGTAAAAGTCACTGATAGTAGTAGCGCGAGGCTAAACGCAGAGGTGGGTCACTACGCACTCGCGCAGCGTCGGTCCGGACATGGCGCCCGCGTGGTGCAATCCCCTAACTTAGCCGGATTTTTAGGGTGCAAATAGACAAGTTTCCTATCTGGACTTTCTTTATTTTTTAATCTATGGTTCATGGCATGGGTTAAAACAATTTACAAGATGTAAACTAGACCTACTAGTATGTCGACAAAACATTATATGTATTGTAAACATTACAAAAACATAGCAAAAATGGCGAAAATATGGCGTCATAGCCGTACAACTACGTTCCGATACAGTCATCAAATCTCGTTTAATCTCAACATTTCCTTTATCATTTTGTTCCCAATTCCATCTCCGGGTATTGTTTTGCTCTTTGCCTTTCTGCTGTGCTACAGAGGTATTTTTGATCTGCCATATCAGGGCTGCTAAAGCAGTGATAAGTTGGGTCTTTCAACTGCGCTACGCCAACCAACAGCTGGTGCAAAATTTGGAAGACTTGTCTTGTGTAGTTTTCATATCACATTTCTTGTTGCCTCGCTGGACAGAGTGGATGTTTTTTCCCACACCCCAGCCTGGATTTCAGATGAATGCTGTCACCAATGGACCTGTATGCTGCAAAGATTTACCATTTCTGTACATAAGTAGATATAGATAGATGCATGCATGATAGAAGTTAGAACTCGTTTTAGTTTTTTTTTTTGTTGATCTTGATGCATGAAAATCGATTGCTGAACTTCAGGAGCGATATGTCATCTCAGGGCTGCTAAAGCAGTTTTAAGTAGTCACTAGTGTCTTTCAACTCTGCTCTACACAACGAACCAGTGCACACAGTTCTGTAGATTTGTGCTTATTAAGAACATGTAGCCTCGCCGGAAAGAGTGGAAGTCTTTCCCCACATTCCAGCTTGGATTTCAGATTTTTTCCGCTGCTGATGGACCTCTATCACTTGTGTAATGCTTGACTTTTTGCATGAATGAGCACGTAGAGTACTGCAAGTAGAAATAGATGCATGATTGATAGAACCTAGATCTATAGTAGTAGTAGATGTAGATTTAGAAATAGATGCATGATAGAAGTAGATGCTTAGTCTGAGGTATATGCGCTTAGATTTCTGTGCAAGAGGTCTTCTTCGGTTCAAGTGTAGGAAAGCAAGTGCATCCTGACTAGTAGCCACCCTGTAACAGTCTCATGTGCTTCCAACTATGGCGCTACGCACTAGAAGTACAGGTAAAGGTAGACAAGCTGGCCATACAAGTAATGTGTTCTCTGAAACCTATACGCTAAGCACTAATAGGGCACTGAACAAGAAACGTGCTGCGTGTGAGCGACCTTCATTTACAATGGAAATGAAAGATCATGGAAATCAAACAATTATCGAGTGTAACACGGGCGCATATGAAATTCTCAAAAAAGGCATCTTGCACTACTTCCTGGAGATAGAACATCAAAAGCTTACTTGTAGACTTACAACAGCTAAAGAAACAAGGGGAGCACATACCAGAGAGACAATTCAAGTAAATGACAGCAGCTCTACTCATGGGAACTTTACTATCAATCTCTATAACACGTCATCGAGACTCCTCATAAATGGAGGAGGACATAGCCTTTTTATACAACACTATCTTCCAAGAATAACAAAATTTATGCAAGCTAGCAGTACCATCATTAATCAACTAAACATAGCAATGAGAATTGCACTTGAGCAGACCGATTCCTCCAAAAACACCAGGAGTAGAAAAATTGATACCAAAGTGGCTGCAAATGACGGCATTACCACCAGGAGTAAAACAGCCATAAACGGTCAGAAGGCTCAGAGGTTAGAACTAAGCTGCACACCCACCAAGAATAAGACCAAAATCAATCAGAGACCACATAAAACAGATGATGGTAGTGTTGTATCAATGAATCAAGATAATAGTAAAATTCATGAGGAAAAGGAGAGTATTAATGATCAAAGCAGAAACACACTAGAACTTAATGTATGCAAGACAATAGGTGACGCCGTAATCAACAGGGAAACCGCAAGCAAACATCAGGAGAGCATGAACATAGAAGACATTGATAATACCAGGAATAATGAACATACAGAACTACACGTCAGTGATGGTGAATCCAGTGCAAGAAAAGCAAAAGCTGACGCCGCAAATACCAGGAATAATGAACAAACAGAACTACATGTCAGTGACGGTGAATCC
>JXSR01S030245.1:0-12192 GCA_000969725.1 Ophiothrix spiculata | reverse complement strand
TCTTTTTGATACCAAAAATATATTTGGGTAGTATACACATGAAAGGCTATGAAATTTATCATATATAAAATGGAAAAGATTATAATTGATAATAGTTATTGGCTCATTTTACAAATGGATTACGTTTTCAACCATAAGGGACCCAATACACTATATGAACCCATAATTGAGTTTACATGTAAAATACAAATTATATATTGTCAGAATATCAATATTGAGGTATAGGTACAGATCGCTTGGTTTAATTCTGTCAAAAGAAAGATGAAAGTCATATTGATTGAATTGGTATGAATGTGGAAATAAGGTAAGAGGAATGACAATTAAACAAAAAAAAAACCCCATGAACTTTGCAGCAACTTTTAACACAGTTATTTAGGACTTAAAAAATAGATTCATCTTTCTTTCAGAAAAAATAAACGAAAAACTGAAATTAATACAGAAACTGGTCATGTTTTTATATAATTAATTGATACTTGCCGACTGGTCCTCATCAATTCTTGCATGTTTCTCCGAATTGTTTTCTGGAGTTGGCGGGGTTCTTGTCTTCCTGGGGTTTCTCGGTTGTTCATTCGGAGCTGGTGTTATTGACATCTGCCCAGGTATCAATGTCGCTTGATGTCGTACACCGATTGTCTGCGAATTGTCTAGATCAGATATAGTAGTGTCAGAATATCCATGGGATCGCGAATCCTGATGATCAGACATCGACATACTAGTCTCCGCGGATGAACTCTCTACACTCTGTCGTCGTAGATCATCGTTAACCTTTGGAGTGGATGTTGCTATATTCTGACGTTGTCTCTGATATCTTGCCTTAAATCGACGCCGAGGCTCAGACAAGTTGTAGAAGGGAGGATAGGCGGTTATTTCGTGCACAAAATCGTCCTTGATAAACATCAACTTGTCATGGGACAACCATGCCCGAGAGCCTTGCTCGCGTTTTCGCCGCATTTCTTCACCAAGGGCTTGTCGTTTCTTAATAACATTTGGTGAATAGTCATCATTGAAGAAAATTTTACTGTTATAGTAACGCGGTTTCTTCTTCGGTGCTTCCTTCCTTACTCTTTCCTTGTCGGTAAATCGAAGGAAATATGCTACAATGTCTCTTGGACGTCCAACTCGCCTTTGTCCGACTCTGTGGGCTCTTTGTATTGAACCTGGGTCCAACTTTACGTCCAAAGCGTCCTTTATAATACTCTCCATAATCGTCTCCATTGTAACCCCATCCTGGTATCCAGACTCGGCTCCTTCTGGAAGGTTAGAAATTCTGATATTATTCCTTCGTGATCGCCCTTCTAAATCATCTACCTTTTCCTGTATTTTGTCAAATTCATATTTAGTAACCAGTTCATCGTCTCTGATGACCTCATCTTTCAGATCTTTAATTTCAGAGTCATAATGTTTTGCCATATTGTTCATATCATCTTTTATATCCTTTTCCAGATGATCATTCATGGCCTGATTTATGCCAATTTGTTTTGACAGTTCGGCACATTTAGCAATTAGATCACAACAAAACAGTTTAATGTCCTCAATTGAGTTGGCTGTCATTATCTTTTTCATCATATTTGACAGCCATTGTGTATCATCTGTATTTGTCACAGTTGGTTCTGCTCCATTGCCATGATGACCATTATCAACTTGTTGGTTGTGACTATCATGATTATCCGGTCTGGTTGCTTCCATGTTGTCAATATCACTGTGTAATGGCTGTACAGAGCCAGTACTAGTGCTAGGCCTTGCAAACAGTTCTCGAAGATCTTGTTGTTTTTTCGACATTTCAGCATTCAAGATTCCACTTTGAAAAACAAACCACTGAGATCCTGGGAACAGCCCCTAATGCCTGATGTTATTATGGCAACATAGTTGATCAAGAAACACCTGAAAACTAATATTTAGAGGAGGACCTCTTTTCAGTGTCCTACCACTCCAGTTGCGGTGTTGCCAGGATATATGTTATCTTTATTACTTCATCCCGACATGGGTGTGACACTGTGCCAGGGCACTAATATTTAGAGGAGGACCTCTTTTCAGTGTCCTACCACTCCAGTTGCGGTGTTGCCAGGATATATGTTATCTTTATTACTTCATCCCGACATGGGTGTGACACTGTGCCAGGGCTGCCTTGTTACTTTTTGTAGGCTATGCCAGTGCCAGGTAGTTTTGATATTCAGACTTCTTATATGTTGTCTATATTAATTTGTCCTAACATGGGTGTGACACTTTGCCAGGGCTGCCTAGTTAATTTTGTAGGCTTTGTCAGTGCCAGGTAGTCATGATATTTAGACTCCTTATATGTGACCCATCATATCGATAGGTACCTTAATACTGGCATAGTAAATTACAAGATACAGGCCATTGAAGCTAAGCATAGTAAAAAATCACGTCCACGTTCGAATTTCTAATTTCATCAGAAATGTTTACCTTTGAAGTGTATTCTATCATATTAATCAGGTTCCAACATCCAAAACATAAGACAAATGTTTTAAAAAACGAGATACAAATACTTTCTCTATTCACATTTAACCAGTACAGAAACTTTAAACTTGATTTTCTCAGAACTTTAGTTTTCGGAATCAGCCCTATACCTTTTACCAATTTGGATGTAACTTTGTAATCAAACATCCAATAACCAAAAGCATGGTGTCATTTTAAAGCTTAACATCTTAATAATCTTTCAGATCAGACCAAAAAATCAATTTTAATTTTGGGACCCTTAAGGTACCTTTCGATATGATGGGTCACATATGTTATCTATATTTTGCATCCTGACTTAGGTGTGACACTGCCAGGGCTGCGCTGTAGATTGTCAGTGCCAAGTAAAAAATACATACCATTTCGACTTCTTGTATGTTATCTACATTAGTTCATTTTGACATACGTGTGACACATGGCTGCTTAATTACCTTATGAATGCAGTGTCACACCTATGTCAGGATAAATTAATATAGATAAAATAGAAGAAGTGAAAAATATAATCTAAGTATTTTATATATGGCACTGACACAGCATTCATAACGTAATTAAGCAGCCCTGGCACAGTGTCACACCCATGTCAGGATGAAGTAATCTAAGGTAACACATAAGAAGGGCAACATATTATGCAAGTATTTTATATCTGGCACTGACAAATTATTCATGAAGTAATTAGGCAGCCCTGGCACAGTGTCACATATATGCCAGGATGATATTGATAACATCAGATGTCTAAATATCATTAAAGTGTTTTATATCTGGCACTGACACAGCATAAGAAAAGAATAAGGCATCCCTAGCACAGTGTCACACCGATGTCAGGGTGAACCAACATAGAGAACATATATAGAAGTCGAAATATCATGTATGTATTTTTACCTGACACTGACGTAGCCTAGAAAAAGTAACTAGGCAGCCCTGGCACAGTGTCACACCTATGTCAGAATGGAGTAATAAAGATAACATATAAGAAGCCAAAATATCATAACTACCTGGCACTGACATAACCTACAAAAAGTAACTAGGCAGCCCTGGCACAGTGTCACACCCATATGGGGATGAAGTAATATAGATAACATATAAGAAGTCTTAATATCTTAACTACCTGGCACTGACATAGCCTACAAAAAGTAACAAGGCAGCCCTGGCACAGTGTCACAACCATGTCAGGACGACGTAATATAGATAACATATAAGAAGTCTAAATATCATGACTACCTGGCACTTACATAGCCTACAAAAAGTAATAATTAAGCCCTCGCACAGTGTCACAGCTATGTCAGGATTGAGAAATATAGATAACATATAAGAAGTCTAAATATCATGGCTACCTGGCACTGACATAGCCTACAAAAAGTAACTAGGCAGCCATGGCGCAGTGTCACACCTATGTCAAGATGGAGAAATATAGATAACATATAAGAAGTCTAAATATCATGGCTACCTGGCACTGGCATAGCCTACAAAAAGTAAATAGACTAGGCAGCCCTGGCACAGTGTCACACCCAAGTCAGGACGAACTAATACAGATAACATAAGAAGTCTTAATATCATGACTACCTGGCACTGACATAGCCTACAAAAAGTAACTAGGCAGCCCTGGCACAGTGTCACAGCTATGTCAGGATGGAGAAATATAGATAACATATATGAAGTCTAAATATCATGGCTACCTGGCACTGGCATAGCCTACAAAATGTAGCTAGGCAGCCCTGGCACAGTGTCACACCCAAAGCAGGACGAACTTATACAGATAACATAAGAAGTCTAAATATAATGACTACCTGGCACTGACATAGCCTACAAAAAGTAACTCGGCAGACCTGGCACAGTGTCACATCCATGTCGGGATGAAGTAATATAGATAACATATAAGAAGTCTAAATGTCATTCCTGGAACTGACATAACCTACAAAAAGTAACAAGGCAGCCCTGGCACAGTGTCACACCCATGTCAGGATGAAGTAATATAGATAACATATAAGAAGTCTAAATATCATGACTACCCGGCACTGACATAGCCTACAAAGCCTACAAAAAGTAAAACATAAAATAAGTCGAAATATCATGTAAGAATTTTATATCTGGCATTGATTTAACATGCACAAAATGATTAGGCAGCTCTGGCACAGTGGCACACCTATGTCAGGTTGAAGCAGAAGTCGAATTATCATGCACGGGATATCATGTTAGTATTTTTACCTGGCACTGGCATAGCATACATAAAGTAATAAGGCAGCCCTGGCACAGTGTCACACCCATGTCTGGACGAACTAATACAGATAACCCAAGAAGTCTAAATATCATGACTACCTGGCACTGACATAGCCTACAAACAGTAACTAGGCAGCCCTGGCACTGTATCACACCATGTCGGGAGGAAGTAATATAGATAACATAAATGAAATCAAAACATCATTTAAGTATTATATATCTGGCACTGACACAGCATACATAAAGTAATAAGGCAGCCCTGGCACAGTGTCACACCTATGTCAGCATGAAATAATATAGATAACATATAAGAAGTCAAAATATCATGACTACCTGGCACTGACATAGCTTACAAAAAGTAACTCGGCAGACCTGGCACAGTGTCACGCCCATGTCGGGATGAAGTAATATAGATAACATATAAGAAGTCTAAATATCATTCCTGGTACTAACATAGCCTACAAAAAATAACAAGGCAGTCCTGGCACAGTGTCACACCCATGCCAGGACGAAGTAATATAGATAATATATGAAGTCTAATCATGACTACCCGGCACTAACATAGCCTACAAAATGTAACTAGGCAGCCCTGGCACAGTGTCACAGCTATGTCAGGATGAAGTAATATAGATAACATATAATAAGTCGAAATATCATCATGTAAGAATTTTATATCTGGCATTGATATAACATACACAAAGTGATTAGGCAGCTCTGGCACAGTGGCACACCTATGTCAGGTTGAAGCAGTATAGATAATATATAAGAAGTCGAAATATCATGCACGGGATATCATGTTAGTATTTTTACCTGGGACTGGCATAGCATACATAAAGTAACTGGGCAGCCCTGGCACAGTGTCACACCCATTTTGGGATGAACTAAGATAGATAACATATAAGAAGTTACAATATCATTTTTTTTTGTACCTGGCACTGGCATAGCAAACAAGAAGTAACAAGGTTGTCGTGGCACAATGTCACACCCTTGTTAGCATGAACTGATATAGATAACACATAAAAAGTTGAAATATCATATAAGAAATTTATACCTGGCACTGACATAGCATACCTGAAGTAACAAGGCATCTTGTAAGTATTTTGTATTTGACATAGTAGGTACATCAAGTATTTAGACGACCCTTGCGCAGTGTCAAGCATAAATCAGGACTCAGTTAGGACGAACCATATTGAAGTCACAATAATTATCATCTATTTTAGATATGGCACACTGATGCGTTTCATGAAAGTTTTAAGGTGCCCTGGCACAGTGTCATACGCATATGATCAGAATAACTCGACATAAATAACGTACACAAAATTGAAATATCATTAAGTATTATGTACCTTACACGTTGACATAGCTACAAGAAGAAGTAACTTAATTTTGTAACAACTTCCAACATATCCATTGCTGCAGAACAACAATTTCGTGCAGATTTACATGAAGGATACAAAAGGGTGTATCAGATGACATCTTTCAGGGTATCAAAAACAGCCATCTTAGCTCATTTACAATTAAAAGGGTACTTTTTCAAACCCTAGTGTTAAAACGGTAACGGTAAATTCCCGATTTAGGGTGTGAATGGGTACAAAGGGGTATATTTTGGCTTCAGACACAATCACCATTTTAGGGGGTGTTTGGAAAATCTGTGATCACGCTACCTGCAACATTATACTTAAGTGGCGGGTTCTCACGTTTAAAAGGAATGACTGATATTTTAAAGGTTCCAGTGGAGTCCCTAACGGAGTCTCTAGAACTAGGGTAAATTAAAATCTACTCTTGTTAGTCACAAAAAGGTACTCTAGACACAAAAAGGTACATTTTCCCCGTCACCTTACAACTAAAAGGCAAAATATTAAATAAATTAAAAAAACAAGGTTGTTAAAACTTGAAGCACAAATCTGTGACCGGGATATGTGACCAGAAACATAAAAAAACACATTTCAGAATTATTATTTCAGTGCATTAACACAGCTTCAATCTTTCCTTTCTTAAAAAAACCCCCAAAATATGGGTAGGGATGGCTCACAGCTACGTGTGTATTTTTTAAAAGATGTTTAAAAAGGGGTGTCAATATAGCTGAATACATTTCTGTTACAATGATGAGTTTAGGAGGTGTCTCCCTCGGGGTAGACTAACTGAAGACACAGCTGACGATGTTTTCGTAAATTGGGCTAAAAAACACATTTCTAGTCAACTTTTTACTATTTTTGGATTCTCATTTCATTACTATTATGTTAAATTTGCCAAATATGTTAAAAGGTTTTTTCGGTCATGCCAAGTGAAAATGGATGTCATCAACCCTTAAGGGGTGTCAATATAGCTGAATACATTTCTGTTACAATGATGAGTTTAGGAGGTGTCTCCCTCGGGGTAGTGGCTTTTCTGTCGATATTGTAAATCATTTATACAAAGCAGAGCTCACGGTTCTTCAGTATTTCGCGATTGTCAATCAATTTATAGTTGTTGTTGCTAAGAAACGGTTAACTAACTGAAAACACAGCTGACGATGTTTTCGTACATTGGGCTAAAAAACACATTTCTAGTCAACTTTTTACTATTTTTGGATTCTCATTTCATTACTATTATGTTAAATGTTAAAAGGTTTTTTCGGTCATGCCAAGTGAAAATGGATGTCATCAACCCTTAACAATTTCCTTCCATCAGTGTTATTAGCCCACATTTAGTGCTTCTATTCGCTTTTACACTTGCAGCACAAGGAGCAGCTGTTGTATCTTTTAAACTTGAAGGAAACCTCTCAGAGTTTACTCAAATGGATGCCAATGAATTTTGTGATGTTATCTCTAAGAGGCTTGGTATACCAAGACATTTAATCACAATTATTGGACTTAGAGAGGGAAGCATCATTATTACATTTCAAATACCACATTATTGGAACAAAAGTAATGTGATTGATAAATTACAAAGTCAGATGCGTATTCCTGAAGAGTGGCTAACGTCAAACAAAGTACTGGCCGTGGGAATATTTAACAAGGTCTTCCAGCTAATGGAAATCAAGAATTATTTTAATAAAACACCAGTCACTGAGTTTACGTATGATTTCAGAATTAAAGCGAATGACATTGAACCAGCAAAGGTAAGTATTAAAGAATCTGACAGAAAAAATACTAAGACTCCTCCACCGACTCCGAAAAAACCTTTAATTCACTAGCACTTATTCCAAAAAGGTGGCCTTAAAATTCACTGGGATTAAATAAATAATATTTACATAAATTTACTGCTGACAAATAAATCTGTATGAGTTTCTTTGGAGAATGACGCTTTTTTCGGGAAAAAAGATGAGCCCTAAAATGTTTGAGGTCAAAAGATGATAGATGAATCATGAAGGGGATCCTAATTTTGAAAATCTTGCTGAAACCTTTTGTATCAGGTCTGAAGGGCAAAATTGACGGTTAGTGGAACAGGCCTTACTTTTCCTAACCTTTTGGTTAATGCTTGAATTATCAAGGACACCCCAAAGCGTCACAGCGACAAAAGAAGTTTTGAAAAAACAAACAAACAAACAAACAAATAAAACAAACAAAACAAAACAAAAACAGATCTACTACAAATAAAAAAATGTATGCTCTTCGGTGTCACAGTTAAATTAACAAGCCACGCCGTCACAGTGACACAGCAGGTTACATAATACGCAATGAGTATCATGCCAATCATATCAATATAATGTTGTTAACTTATATCTTTATTTGATGTGTTCATGCATACAGCAAGGGATTATCAACATTGTAAATCTGTGGTTCCAATCCTTGCTTCGGTACAATATTCATCCATGCAATAAAATAGCCAATCATGCCATTGATTTTTTTAACCGATTGTGACGAGAAAGATGACGGGTGTTTTGATCTCCTATAATTGGGTGGATAGTTCCATCGGTCAACAGCGTGGTAATTTAATAAAAATGAAATTTGCGCCATGAATACACCAGTTGGGTGATTTATAGGTATGTTTCGTTTGTAAATTTGTTACAGATTTTAACAGCTGATTTTATTATTTTCCGATTGACCGAAACTTACCACCTTTTTCATGAACAAGTAAACCTGTCTAAAGTATTAACAAACTGACATTTGGAATGATTCGGTTAATCGTCATTATATTTGGGGTCACGTTACAAATATTTCGTCATAGACTTTGCATAGGCATTTGTTTACCGGAAGTATTCTGTGCGGTTCAAATCCAACTTGGCGGGAAATTTAGACAGGCAAATTAATCATGTGAAACGGATTATCCAGGCAAGGTGTGAGACATCGGTAAACCAATTAACTCTTTGTTATTTATGATAGTTGGTAGTCCCTAGGTATAAAGAGTTTATGGTTCATGGCACTGGTTGAAATTGTGTGCCTGCTTACTTTAAGGATGGACCTTATGAAGCCTTAACTTATGGCTCATTCTCCGGTAAAGTATGCAACTTGCCGTTTTGGTGTCGCTCATGTTCGTGTTACTTGTTTAACGTTGTTAGGCCTATGATTTGAGCGGTTTAGTAAATACATTAGAGTCATATTAGTAACATATGTGAAGCTAAACATATTAGCATGCCAGGAAAGTAGATAACGATAAATCTGAAAATGCAAAATCTTTAATTTTCCCATGTCGCCAGCCATACTGTTTTTGTTTAATGTGTCCCGTTCCTATAATATTCGAGCATATCAAACATAATGCACACTATATAATAGCCCGTAATATGTGATAATGACATATAAAGTTTAATTGTATTACGTATTTGATATGGAATAAGAGCTTTTTCAAAGCATGTCGCCAATATTGCAAACAGAATACGTAAGCATTTCTAATATCGATAAGTGTCAAAATAAATCTGTTGATTGATGATTCCGTATTAGGTTTATCAAGTAAACTTGAGTGTTGCATTACATATATGTTATATAGAATTATACATTTACCGTAAAGATTTACAAGGATATAAATATACAAAAAAAAACCTATGTGATGATACAGATACGTAATGTACCTTCTGCTGCCTTCCCGCAAAACGCGGTACACTATGAAAGAAAATACTACACCACAAAAACCCAAGAGTGAATATTAAAGAAAAATTCAAACAGATACGTAGCGACAGATACGTAATTTAATGAATAGGGAACACAATGGTTAAAAAATCAAGTATCTATCGCTTCTTCTAAAGAAACCATAAGAGTTAATGATTTTGTATATTTTCATGAGTAGTCGAAATTTTAAATTTTCTCTAACCAAAGTTGCACGCTTTTTCGGAGAATGAGCCTTTTGAGTCTCTTTGCATATATTACTATGTGTAGCTGTCTACCCTGATCTGAATATTATTGTTTTATGTAAAATCTAACCTTGCTTATTATCTGTAATGGTATCCTATTTTTTTTCTTAAAGGTTGAAACATTACCTGGCAGGAAAAGTATGGCAACACATATAATACAAACGGCTGATACGGAAAGATTGGGATTGCATGATATCCGAACACAAGCGTATTCACAACATCCGAAACAATTTTACCACCGACCCTAGATATTGTTATTTCTTTGAGCATGGTAAATAACCTCCAAATCCCAAATTTGATGGGAATCGATTCATGGTAGCCCAAGATATGGATTGCAGGACATTCAAAATGACAAATAAGAAATGTGTTCCAGAAAAAAAAGAATATGTTTTTGTATATGTGTCGTATATTTTGTGTTCTTGTATGTGAAACATAGACTTAGAAAAAAATAAAATGATAATAAAATCCGACCTACCTACCCTATGTTACTGGCGCCAATCAAACAATTATTTTTTTTGACCTAATCACGATGTTTAGATTTTGAAAAGTATGAGTCAGGATGTAATGCACAGGTATTTCTTTGCAACCGAAGTATTCAAATATACTTCCGCGCATCTTTACGTTTGTGATTAACATCGAGAATATAATTTTGGCAAAATATAAAAAGTAATAACTATTTGACTATACACCATTTCTTAAATTGCCATATTTCTGCCGTTGAGTGAGTAAGTGAGTGGTAGAGTCTTACAGAGACTGACTGTTAAGATGAAATATCTAGACCATACTTAACCACGTTCTGCGCTCCCTAATTCATGGGTCATTGGATCAATTTATAAAAAAAATATAGTGATACAGTGTAAGGCCAACACGCTATATCTGAATCGCTAGGTTCTTGCCATTTTCGGTTTCGCCGAAAAAAATATTGAAATTTGGGGTTAAAACCACCAAAACAATATCTACATTCTAAGCAAGATGTAAAATGTACGTCAAGCTCATCTAAACCAAACATAAACATAATTTGAAACCTCCAGTTGAGTACATACCAATAAATGTGAAAAAATCAGCCTGGAATTGGGATAGCGTTGGCATCTCAAGTTACGCTGTTTAACTATTGATGAAGAGCGCCCTCGCACAGCTGTCGGAGCACAATAACTCATAACTCTATGCGCCATCAATATCCCATCATCACTTTAAAGTCTAAATTGCTTTTCTAAATAAGGTAGACAATTGTCTACCTTTGACCGGACAAAGTTAAACCATAACAGAATTTTTGAATCTTTTTCTTGATAAAATTCAGTTTTTTAGATTTTATAAAAGCAATTTAGATTTTACTATGTTCATCGTAGAAACAAATTCTTAATAGAGAACTCAACAACCAAAAACAAATTCAGGAAAAGAATCACTGGGATCTCTTTGACGCTCTGAGATAGTGAAGGTCAAAGGTCAAAGGTCAAATATTTCCAATCTGATGCGTTTCGTAGCTCTAAAATCTGCGCGCTAAGGTTAGAAAACGATAAAACTGCAAGCAATGTATAGAGACGGTTTTCCTCTTATAAAAATAAACAAAAGATGTATTCAATATCATTTTTATCATTTGTTTGGGGAATATTTACTAAGTATTAGTATTTTAGGGCTGAAAGTTGCAAAAGTTGCAGTTTTACGCGAAAAATATGATTAAAGATGAGACATTTTTGAAGTCTTTGAAATTCAAATTGTATTATGTATACAAAAAGTTTTTGCACACATTTTGGACAATAACAAATATAATAAGACAAGTCTGTTATAGTAGAGTGTATTTCTTTTGTTCAAAAACGTATTCATCTTGAGAGGTTGTACAGACTTGACATTAAATATATAATATATTTTTTCTGTTGGTTTCCACTTTGAATAATCCGCCATATCTCGGTATAGAAAACTCCAGGAAAATGTATTCCTTAATATTCTTAATATTTGTAGATATACATGTAAACTTTGAACTAACTAAGTCCTCAATAGAATTCATATCTGAAGATCTCACCAAACAGGACAATTGTCCAACACCACGATCTTTCATAAAACAAGCTCGTATTAAGAACATTTGGTGGCATTTCATGAGGTGGGTCAAAAATGTGTTACATGGTCAAAATGGTCCAAAAAACATGTTTTGATATGATGTTAATATTATTGATCTCTTTCAATTCAAGTAACTTTTTAGCCAAATATCACTTTTGTTTTGGCATAATGAGCTAATTAATGGT
>JXSR01S030242.1:1273-17101 GCA_000969725.1 Ophiothrix spiculata | reverse complement strand
AAAGTGTTATGGTTCGGTGACAACTTCTATCAAAAATAAAGACATTTGTCATGATTTTAATGATTTCTTGAAACGACTCCACCTTATTTGATATACCTATTCGTGACTTAGGTCCATCTATGATTACGGAAAATTGAGGTTACGTACTATCTGGTCGAATTTGGAAGCCCAATTATCAAATTGTGGCAATAGCTGTGAATTTCAAAACAATTTTCATTTTTTCATTACCGGTAAAATCAGACAGTGCAGAGTGTAATATCACTCTGGTTGCCCTAGAAAAGAAAATAACACACTTTTCAATGACCTACTGGTTGACAGTGCCAATATACATGTGATTAGTTGTACCATTATATAGGTACATGTACATGATGTATGATCAATGTCTGGAACCAGGTCGCACTTGTTGAGCTAATTATATGCAATAAAAGACATGAACCGCGTTGAAGCTTTGCAAATTAATCCGATTTTGACAATTAACGAGAATAAATGCAATGATCACTTAGCATACCCGTCTCATTGGATCAAATTGGACGTTGTGATCTTGACTGACACATTATCAATTTAACTGGCGAATTGACCCCAACAGATGGCAGTATGGCGTTCAAAAGAAAAAATAATGAACTAGCCAAGGACTGCAATGTCACTTTAAGGTACCTTTCGATATGACGGGTCACATTTGTAATGGATTGCATCATTTTACTCATGTGAAAATTAGGCCATTGGTCAAATCTGCAATATGCACGATAGACTATATTCACCAATCACCAAATGGGGTCCCCACCCTTCCTGTTGTTCCCTGGTTGTTGGGTATATGGGCCATCACCATCACAGTGAAGCTCGTGTGCAGTGTTTGTAAATTGTAAGACTGAGGACTGAACCTTTGGACTGAACCTATATGCAAGTAGACTGTCCGTTTGTTCGTTGTTTCTTCATTTTTTCTCCAGTAGTTTTTTCAAGGAGTATATTGGCACGCTATCAATTGCCAAATTTCGCTGTGGGCCATCCATCCCAAACTAGCCGCAACCCGAGGGAGGGTACAGCCTAATTTTGGTAACGCTATCATTGTGAAGTCCTAAGAATGCAAATGAGCCAATTGAATACAATGGCATGCTCTACCGCACATATAACAGGGTACTCAACAACAGAATAAAGCTCATTATCCTCATTTGCATTCTTGGGACTTCACAATGATAGCGATACCCTAATTTTGACGCCCCACCAGAATTGAACAATGTCCTCCTCACCTCACCTCACTCCAGTTAAATATTATGCGACACATTTCCGAGATGCTGAAACATTATTTACAAATGTTCCCAGACCTTCGCTCGTGATTGATATATTTCATTTGTTGAGGGTGAATCGGGATATAGAGAGTACAGCTCAGAACGAAATAGAAAATAGTAATTAAACACCAGACAAATGGAATTATAACAGATCGTTGACACTCAAGTAGCAATTTACTGCATTTATTAACTCAAGTTAACATCATCTGATCATTACTACTAGATGAACGGAACATTTACTAAAAACTATTGTCACGCTTTTAATACATTTGAATTAAGCTACCGTCTCAAAACATGCAAGATATCGTTTTATGTGATGGTTTACCCCAAAAGGTGGACTTTGCAGATGACATCAATTTTAATTATATCATTATTTTTTATCTGTTACAGCATTATCTAAGCTTTAAAATGACACCAATACTTGTTGAAATTGATCAATCAATTTTACAACAGAAACGATTTCATTGCTCGAAATAAATTGATGGACGTCCGTTGATACGCAGCCGTTAGACTTAGTAGCTACTGGTAACGAAGCTATAATCAATATGCGGACCATTCTCTTACAGAACATCAACAGAACCTACTCCAAAGAACTTGAACATAAGGTATAATTCGTGATAAATTATAAAGATTTTATATAACATTGTTAAAAATTGAAGTCTTCTTTTATTTTCTGACAGTTTATTTGACAATTTTAATTGCTGAAAAGCATTCCGCAAACGTGATTCGCCAAATTGCGATCCTAGAATTGCAAGATAGACGCGGTCTAACACTTTATGGTTAAGCACTTATTACTTTCTGTGTTTCTAAAATACAAAATTCCCCAGGTCATTCTATATTTAAATTTTGACTATTCATAGAATGCGTAATAATTAATATGTTTTTTCGCTACGTAATGCCTGTTTAGTAAAGCTTAAAGGCATTTCTATTCGTGATGCATATAGTACCAAAAGAGCACTTCTGAGCAGTGCACGTACAAATATTGCGTATCGATCGGCAGTCGAAGTAAACTTAAATTGAATTATTGTACTCTAAAACAAAACTCTTAATGCACCATAAATGGACGGCATCAGATTAACAGCTGCATAGCAATAGACACGAGCTTCACGGGAGATTTAGTACATCCATGTCGGGTGTATGTATCCATTTAGATCTGACTAATAATGCTAGGGCAATTGGCGGCAAGGCTAGTAAGGGGTGGGAGCAAATGCCTCTATTCCAACTAGATACCTCCCCACCCCTTTGCGCCGCCCTTGGCTTTGATTAACATCTACTCCTAGTCTGGATTAATTACCGGATTTCTTGTTAAATTGTTCACTCAAACAAGCAGAGATAACAATAATAATCCACGCTAATATATACTTGAAATAAATTGGTAGTTACAGGAGTCTAAATAATAATTGAAGACTGTAGAATAAGAAGTACTTCAGTCACATTTTGACGAAATTGAGTTATTGGTGGTTTTGAGGTAACTGAAGGACAGAAATTATTTTGACAAATTTTTTAGTAATTTATTGCATAGTAAGTGGTCGTCACGCTTGATTAAATTTTGGGTAAATTTTAAAAATGCTCTAAATATGTCGAGTTGCATATCAAATAAATCGTCTCGTCGAGTGGATTACAAATATATATATATTTATATGTCTTGAAGGTTTGGTTAAGGAGATATAAACCGAATTCACTCTAACGTGAAATAAGGTCAAATTTTTAACAAGGTCCGATTTACACGAATGGCATATCAAATTGTTCGTCATGACTTTTACATTTCAAATATATATACTTTTAACATGTTTGGATTGCTAAATTTAAGATAAATAAGATTATTTGGTAAGCGACCATGATTGTAGAGGAAGAAGTACTTAAGTGCAAAACAGAGATTATTGATTGCATAAAATCAATAGTCGCTACAGTCTTCTAAATCACCATAAATGATACACTTGACTATACAATAACATGTACCTAATATGTATTCAATACTCCTTTGCATTCAAAAGTTATAGACACGTCAGAACTTAAAACTCTCATATCTCAGTATTTCTTATTCTACACTCTTCTGTTGCAAGATATCGAATCGAAACAGTTATTGGTAAAAGCCACAATTTATACCGTTAATGATAACGCTTTTATACTTTAGTTTATGGCAAATAAATTAAATGTATGAGAGCAGTACTTAATAAGCAATGTAAAAGTAATTTTAATGAATACAACTGTCGCTTGTCAGTCTAACACTATTGAGAAACAAGAAATAGCGTAACACCACCATGACAACTTTACTTAAAACACACGGGGACCGTACTCTAGCTCATCGTCAAAAATGATGAAAAAGAGTCTGACTTTGACCCACCTACGTATACACTTTTGGAAAAAGGGGTAGTTTTCGGTATATATTTACGCCACTTTATGTCAAGCTACCTCCACATCTAAGGGTCACTGTTCACTTATCCGGCTGTTGCTTTGCATAAAAACCCTTAAAAACACGAGAAATTAAGTATTGATTGCATGCAAATACATTAAAAACTTCAAAAGGTTATTACATCTTACGGGCCGTTATGCAATTTGGGGTGAAATTTGCACCTTCTTACGCCATTTAGGGGTGCAATTAGCTTTCAACAATAATGCTATTTTGGGTTCAATTTTGAGGTGGTATGACAAGCATGAGTACAACGAGCGGTCAACGAGTAGTATGCGAGCAGATAAACTCTTACTTTCTACTAGTATTAGTAACCAACTGTAGCATTGGTTACCTTGCGGTAGTTTTTTCAACAGGTTTTTTACTAACTTTAACAGATGAAAGTTATCGATATAAACACAATTGCTACTTTATGAATACTTGGGTGTTTCTATTAACTACATGACATTTTTAAAAGAAGTTGAACAAAACCTTACATTGTGATACAGGGTGTCCCAGAATAAACCTTACAATCTTTGCATGCAATTTTCATGGGTTTAACGGATAGTCAGAAAGTATGTAAAGATTGAATTTTATAGCCCATGAGTTGAACTTTTAGATACCGTTTGTTTCATTTCAATCAGTAGTATACAACAAAAGTTATGTTGAATCAAACTTTTGGGTTGATTTTTGTCTGGTCCAATTTCATAATTATTGGCTATAAAGTAAGGATGTTTCTGAATGGAATACAAATGAGTCACCTTGGAAAACTTATCATATCTGTCTTATTTTTGCATCAAATTTGTTCATTTTTTTCAGCATAGATAAAAGAAAGCATGTGCGTAGTAAATAAGTAAACATCGTGACGGTTGAGTGAACAGATCAATGACAATACTCAATAGAGCTTCATTCAAGGGGAACTTACAAACTCGTGAAATTGGACCAGCAAATTTTACATTCAATTATTTGACAAAGCATAACTTTCGTTGTACATTACCGATTGAAATGAAACAAACGGTATGTAAAAGTTCATGGGCTATAAAATACAAACTTTACATACTTTCGAACTATCCGTTAAACCCATGAAAAATTACACGCAAAGAGGGTAAGGTTTATTCTGGAACACACTGTACTAGTATATGTACAATATATAAATTTAAATAGTATTTGATAAATATATGAAATTCAAGCAATTGTTCTGAGTATTGAAATATCTTTAAATCCTACATTTATAAACTCAATTTACCTTAATTGACTAATAACATAAACATAATGATATCATTATTAACAAAGTACTCATGGATTTAAAATATGTTATAAATACATATTGCACAAACATAAAACTTGTATAGAAAAAAAATGACAAGAATACTTTTGGGTAATTTTAAAAATACCGCACACCACTTCTGAGATACCACGCTGCTTTCATATTTCGCTAAGTAGATAACTATAAAGTAATTGCAGAGCTGACCTCTTTCTGATCACAGGCTGCACGCATCGGTGCAAATTATCTCTGTATTGAATAAGTTTACGTTGGATATGTTCTAGTTCCGCCATGTTTTGCAGGTGCAAGTAATGCCCACGGAGAGTAGTGCTTGTAGGCGAGGCTGTATCATTACAATTTTCACAATCCTGTTATAGTAATGAGAATGGAACTAAACTGTGTTAGAGAAATTAATATGCTTCTTAAGAGAACACTGAATAAAGAAATATATTTGATCAATATGAAAATAATAAAGTCTTTCGTGATTAATCCTCCCTCATTGATAGTTTCATGGCAAATCGTCACTTAACGCTCATTGGGTTCCCAATCATCAGACGGGACAAAGTCCGCATGTCTTCGCGAAAACCAGCCGATATGTACGTATGTACATTCATTGGTGTCAAAAACATTACAGGCCCGAGCCATTCCGTAGAGTCTCCAGAAATAGTCGAGCTCAACCAGTGGGTTAAAACCACATGGGAGCATAATTAACAGCATTGTTTCAGGTAACTTTCTTCACAAAATAATGGCGAAGAGACGTTTGTGAAACTTCATTTTTTTTACAATGGCTTTTTCTATCGCTTTTTTATATCCTATATTTTACCAGATCAATTCAAAAATAGTGTTAATTCGGAAGATTTAACTTTTTTAAATGTCAACGTCCGCAGTATTAATAAACATTTTGATAAATTAAAGGAATGTCTAGAAATTCTTGACCATGACTTTACAATTATTGGTATATCTGAAACTCATCTTAAAGACAAGCCTGTAGAGTATTTCCATCTCCCTGGTTACAATATAGAATATACAAATCGTGAAAACCGTAAAAAAGGAGGCGTTTGTTTGTATATATCGGAAAAAGTAAAATACAAATAACGTACAGATCTCAATGTTTAGCAAATTCCAACTACGAGTCATGTTTTATTGAAATCATAAATAATAAATACAAAAATGTAATCGTTGGCGGTATTTACCGAGCACATACAGCTATTGACAATTTTATTGGAGACTTACATATTCTTGAAAAAGATAAATGTTGAAAATAAAATCAATTTTATAATTACTGAAGAAACTGCTATGATAATTGATAATATTCTGACCAATTATGATAAGAATGTCCACAGTAAAATGTTTTAACTGACATAAGTGACCATCTACCAACAATTGTTAACACAAACTTGGCTGTAAAAATAAATTAAATGACAAAAATTGCATATACAAAAGAAATCTGACTGATGGAAATATTGCTAAATTTAAACAAAGACTTTCAAACGTGCAATAGGACGATGTTCTTTAAGGTAGTAATGTCAACGAAGATTATGATTCATTCCTTAAAATCTTTACTGATATTTACGACGAACGTATTCCAAACAAGAAATGTAAGATAAATAAGAAAAAAAGAACCAAAGAGTCCATGGATTACCAAAGGTCTACTCAAAAGTATTAATACGAAAAACAAACTTTACAAAGAATTTGTAAATAATCCAACCGAACAGCGTGCTCAAAAGTTTAAAGCATATCGCAAAAAAACTGCACAATCTTATTCGGAAATCTAAAAGAAATTATATGTACCAGAAATTTGAACAAAATAAGGGAAATATGAAAAAACTTGGAGTATGATAAATTCAATTATTGGTCGAAGTAAGAAACAAATCAGGAAACAGCTTTTAAAGAAATGTTCTGATCTTGTAACAAATCCTTTTGAAATCGCTAATGAATTTAATTATTTTTTTATCAATATTGGTCCGAATTTAGCAAATAATACCAAAAAGTCTGGGAAAAATTACTTCGAATATATGAATTACCCTTTATGCGAAAACATAAAAGAAGTAGCACTATCACTGACTAACATCTTCAATATGTCAATATCATCCGGGGAATTCCCTGATAGCTTGAAAATTGCCAAAGTCGTTCCCATTTATAAAAAAGATGATCCACAGGTTTTCTCTAACTACAGACCAGTATCAGTTTTGCCAAGCTTTTCAAAAATTATTGAACGATTAGTTTTTAACAGATGTGTTGATTTTATTGATAAACATAAAATCCTAAATCCAAACCAATATGGTTTTCGTACTGGTCATTCAACTTATATGGCCATAGTCGACTTTGTTGATAAGATCTGCAATGCAGTTGAAAATAACAAGCAATCAATCGGAATATTCTTAGATTTGTCAAAAGCTTTTAAGCAATACGTTATTGATAATAATAAGACCTCTAGTCTGAATAAGTTATCGTGCGGTGTACCACAAGGATCCATACTGGGCCCCTTTTTTTTATTTTCCATGTTAATGACATTGTAAATACTTCTTCAGTATTGAAATATGTGTTATTTGCTGATGATACCACTATTCTGTATTCTCATGAGGAGCTTGCTAGTAAAATGAATTATTTAAATAATGAATAATTCCCGCCTATTTAGTTTATACGGGCAAACTACACAAAAGCTTGGAATGTACGTTCACGGCCACGGGCGTATTTAATAATAATATCCCTTGGACATTTTACTTTATAACAACTTACCTCGGATAAAAAACATATGATGTCGGTGAGATCTTTCAACACACTATAGAAGATGGGAGGTGTATTTACGATATGCCGAATCATGTCACCCATTTCAGCGTGAAATTTCAGTAGGTGATCAATGGCTTTTCTACGGTATTCCTGATGGGGTTAAATATACAATCAGGTTATATTGTTATTTTGTCCGTAAGTAGCATACGATTTCCATAAAGGACACCTTTGGTTTCCTAAACCCTTTACGTAAACGTTCGAGTAATGGTTTATCAGTGTTTATTCAGGGTCTTGTCGGTATGCATCGATCGATGTCAAAGGACGCGCAAAGAATAGCGCGTGTAAAAGACTGCGCGTCGTTGAGTGTCGTGCGATGCATATAGACAGACTCTGATTAAACCACGTCAAGTGAGCCCCCTGAAGGGGAGGGGGTTATTAATATTTGTGTTCGGGTAACCACCGAAGTTCTGCAGGTTCCGGAAGTGACCCTATGTGAGACCAAAACAAATGGTAAAACAGAGTGAAATGATACCCTATCTGAAACCATAACCATACCTGTTCAAATACATACCCTATCTGAGACCATGCAAAGTGACAAAGTCATAGGTAAAATGTAACTGTACACCAAAAAATGGTGTTCTAGGTATTTAAGCACTTTTATTGGCAATTTAAGACAATTCAGCTATTCTTTATTAGTTTGATACCCTATCAGAGACTAACCTATATTGTCTCGAGACCTGTGGACTAACCTTTTTGGTTACGCGAGTGGTTACCCCTATACCCAGTTCCCCAACCCCCCGGGTGTGACCGACTTTGGACCAATCCGACGATATGTCGATCATGCTTTACGTGCACATTTACATGGATGTCTCAGAAGGTTTACTATATTTTTATTTCTTCGTTGAACCCCACACATTAACGTAACTGTCACAAAGTTCTTCCAGACTGAAAAGTAACCTTTTTGGTTCTTTCAGGTCGCATGATTTCCCTTTCCCCTCTACGATATTAATCAGTGAAATTTTTAATCGGCCGTGCTGTTGATGTTTAACATGAGTCAGAAAAATATTTTTAAAAGTCCTATAAAATCGAAAATATAGATCTGAAAAACAAAACATGTTGCATAAATTATAATAATAATAATAAAACAGCGTTTATATAGCGCACTATGGATTACAAATCCCTCGGTGCACTTTACAAAAGTTAAAAAGTTAAAAAGGAACACATAATCAAAAGATCAAATTACACAATCAATTGCACAAAGTACACGAAAAATGCATTTCAATCAGTCCAGCTGAGATATAAATATTTAAAAAATACATTACAAAATATATGTGAAGCATCATAAAAACACATATACACACCAAAATACAAAACATAATACCAAAAGCAATATAAACATGGAAATGCAGATCAACCATCTCCATGAAAGAAATCATGTATACATATTATAATTATTTATGTATAAATATTGTGTAAATTATAATGCAACTACATTTTTTCGAAATATGCGTGACATTTCATGCAATTTTACTGGCAAATTAGTTCACGGGGTGAAGCTTCAAAATAGGCCGGTGATTTTCTCTAAAAATATTAATTCAGTGTAAAATATATATTTATGCCGATACATGTAGGCTTGACATTAAATATGGAATATATTTTTTCTGTTGGTTTTCATCTTGAAAAATCCGACATATCTCGGTATATGAAAACTCCAGGAATGTGTATTTCCTAATATTTGTAGATATACATCTAAACTCTGAACAAAGACCCTTTTTGTGTATATCAAGGTGGCACAGAGAAAATGGGGAACTTGAAAGTACAAAAACCTCTAAAATTTGGGTCCAAACTCGTGCACCATAGTACGGAATTACGGAAATTAAATTTGCCGTAGTTGCTTTAATACTTTACCCGGACGCTTGAAATTTTACAAAGTTATTTTACATATAGTTGGTTACAAATTATGACCAAATACTATTTGCTATGTCATCCATAAGAAGCGTACGGCGCATGGACTCTCCATGCAGACATTCCCATAGTGATTGGAGAGTTCAGACAGGTGTATCATCCCAGGTATCAAGCACAGCCTAAATTTACTCATGAACATGGTGGTTTGATGTAACTTGTTGTTCATCGATGTGTTACTTCAGCCGAGAAGTCCTCAATAGAGTTCATATCTGAAGATCTTAACAAATAGGACAAGTGACCCACACCAGGATCTTTCATAAAACAAGCTCGTATTTAGAACATTAGTAAACCCTCACTTTATTCAAAGTGGCGATCATGCTAGGAAACTCCTGGAGAAAATATCTTGACCAAACACCTTTCCCAGCGACGCTTTGACTGAGCTACAGATCAATATCCATTTTAAGTCCCATCAATGAGATAACGTTGTCTTAAGAGCTTAGACTAAATTTAAAATATACTGCCAATATGGACGTATCAGGGCCGCAGATGTACAGAGATGGTTATACTTAAGCATGCATGCTATCAACAATATATCCAAAAGAAGGTAACATTTTCTTCTGGATGCTTAACATGTAGGTGAAAAATCGGTCCTGATCACCTTGGAAGGCGGCTTCCATCAGCCACAGTAAAGATGCATTCTAGAAGCATTGATAATGTCATTGGCTAGAGGCTTCTTCGGAAACAATTTTGTGCTCCACTATGAAAACTTTCACCTCCGTCGTGCTCGTACAATCCGGACTTTCCTGGAAGATCAGGATGTTGAGTTCTTTCCTTGTCCAGCAAGATCTTAAGATATTAATCCTTACGAGAACATTTGGGTTAAGAAACACGTTGGATTAACAGCATGTCATATTGATCCTCCGAGGTGAAGGAGTGCTGTGGGGCTGTGCTTGGTGGTTTGGCTGAGAAACACAAAAAAACTCTCCAATAACAAATGGAAAGCATGCCATGGAGAGTCATGACGTTGTACGCTTCTCAGTGAGAACAGAGAAAATATTGATTGATCAGAAATTATTACTAACTTTGTGTTTATTAACCCTGTAGAGTTTCACATCTCTAGGTAACGTATGAAAGAAAATATTGCAAATTCAGTTTCCTTTGTTTCATATTGCAGTGCACGGCTTCGAACCTTCCTTCGAATTTTCCGAGATATTTGTACCTTCAAGTTTCCCATGGTATCTGTGTCACTTCAGTGAGCTTGAAAGTACTCTTGGTTTAAAGTTTATAACTGTAGTTACAAACATGAGAAAGTACAAGTCTCCAAAGTTGGTACATACAGGGATATGACGGTTTATTCAAGATGAAAACCAACAGAAAAACTATATTCCATATTTAATGTCAAGTCTGTATAGCAAAATTTAGACTTTTTTCCTGTCCTGTGTTAATCTTGTGTTAAAATTTGCTAATACAAAATTCATGTAACGTTTTCTTTTGTTTACCTTTCTGACACATGATAAAAAGTACGATATTTCTAAAATTCTATCATTGCGCATGCGTAACCAATTATTCTAAATATGAAAGTATATATCTTTAAATACCCGTCGAGTACACAATCAGCTAGCTAGTTTAGTGGTTAGCAGCGATGACTTTTAATTTCAGAGCCGTGGGTTCGAACCCCGGCGGAGTCGGTTTGATTTCACTTTTTTTGCGTAAAGTATTGGTTTTTCTTCAATCATTAACTGTAACGAATGAAATGCTCGAATTTTTGGCATAATTTATATAAAAGAACCAAAAAGGTTACTTTTCAGTCTGGAAAATAAATGTCGCATTCATTGCATTTCGCATGAAATGCAAAAAATGTCAATGCAGCGAGGCCATTCAAAACAAAACTGTGACATGAGATCCGTGCAAGTTTCAGACGTCAGAGAATGACTCGTCGTGACAAAAGGTAGTACTTGTCGAACTTTTGATGCCTAGCTATCGCAATACAAAATTGCAGGCAAGTACGAAGAGCCGATATTAGGTACCTTTTCGTAAGTTTTCGATCTGGCGATCAATAATTGAAAACTTGGTCGCGATATGTTCTTTCTAGACGTGACATAGCCGTATATTGGAGGAGAGCCACCCGTTCCAGTCTATCAATGCCATGCCATGCTCTTGCAATACCGGTGTCCAGAATGGTTTCCACAGGCCGGACATTTATCCACACTGCAGTTCATGGTTGGAACAGCTTGCCAGATAACGTAGTTGGTAACATCTCTGAAAATGGTGTTGCATCCTTCAAAAGCAGGGTGCATGAGTATCTATTGTCTCGTGTTTAAGGCTTCTGCCCTTGCACTCCAGTTCTTGTTACTGTGAACCACGGATTAGGCCATGGGGATAGTGCATTGTTGCTTATGCTAGGTTTTAATATTAATCAATCCTTATGGACTATTGTTCACTTGGGCAAAAAAAAAAAGTTTATTGAAGGAATATCAATCTATAATACGATTTAAAACGATTAAAACTTTGTTTTTTAAATGAAAAAAGGGGAAAAAAGAATGCGCTGACGGGATTCGAAACTGGGACCTCTCGGACCAAAAGCGAGAAGCTTAGCCACTAGACTATGAGACCTATGAAGAGGGTGTTTTAATTATACGTACCCTAACATGAAGAGGGTGTTTTCATTATGCGTATGTACGTAATAATGGCTTATTATGCAAGTGCCGCTAAATTTATCACTTTCGGGGATATATCATGTTTTGCGTAGAAAATTAACATTCTCTTATGCGAGGCGTGTTTTACCCAAAATTACCGCAATTTTTGAGTAAATCTGTTAAAGAGTTAGTGTTGTTGCTCTCTTTTGACCAAGTGGCTAAAATACATGAAGTCCAGAACCGTAGATTTTAGGTAAAACGCAAAGACCTAATTTGACCTCACTCAAGGAAAACAAACACTCACACGAAAAGACACTAACATTGCCAAAATTTTCATTCATTAAAATTTCAAAATATTTTCATAACATTTATGCTTCTAAGGGCAAGTTTGGTTTGAGATTCTATGTTACTTTGGCGAGTTTACATGCTTTTTAAACTAGGGCATCCGAACTCATGAATATTCATACGCATGTCAAAAACGGCCTTTCCTGTAATTTTTCATGAATAGAAAAAAGCGATATATCAGCGAGCTGAATTCTGGCTGTATTTTCTTTCATACGTTACCTACAGATGTGAAACTCTACAGGGTTGAATAACACAATGTTAGTGATAATTTATGATCAAACAATATTTCCTCTGTCCTCCTTTGAGAAGCGCACGTCATGACTTTTAATGGCATGCTTTCCAGTGGATTGATCTAATATGCTGTTAATCCAACGTGTTCCACAACCGAGATGTTCTCATAAGGATTAGTATCCGAAGATCTTGCATGGCAAGGCAAGAACTCAACCGCCGGATCTTCCAGGAAGGTCCAATTTGTATGAGCACGACGCAGACGAGCGTTGTCATAGAGAAACACAAAATTGTTTCCGAAGATGCCTCTAGCCAATGGCATTATCAATGCTTCTAAATGCATCTATACTGGTGCTGATGGAGGCTACCTTCCAAGTTGATCAGGGCCGATTTTCTACCCGCATGTAAAGCACCCAGTATTCAATGTTACCTTCTTCTGAATGCATTGAAAACCCTTCTCTGTACATCTGCGGCTCTGATGCAACCATCTTGGCAGTATATTTCAAATTTAGTTCAAGCTCTGAAGACAAAGTTATCTTGTTGATGGGACACGAAATGGAAATGATCTGTGGGCCAGTCAAAGCGTCGCTTGCGAAGATATTTTTCTCCAGGGGTTTCCTAGTAAGATCGCCACTTTGTATAAAGTGAGAGTTTGCAAATGTTCGTAATAAGAACTTGTTTCAGGAAAGATCATAGTGATGAAAACTTGAACTCCAAGAATGTTGTATTTTTGCAAGTTATTACCTACTTAATAATTTCTTCCTTTTATCTCTGTTTTTAAACTTACCATGCAATTGCTATTACTTGACTCAGGAACAGAAGGCAATGGCGGTAAACTATCGAAATGACTGACATCGTAGGCAGAACAGTTTGAACAGCGACTACAAACTCCATCAGTTGGCGTAAAAACACAACCAGATAAAGAACTGTGGACCTGTAATATGAAATTGTAAGTATTAGAAAGGGGATCTCAACAATCCATTACGGTGAAAAGATTTCTTCTTTCTGCCTCTTAAAAAAGCTACAGACTAGTCCTAGACACCAAAATCTTCTTTATCATATTCATTTCAAAGTATTGAATGGATTTTTATAATTTACAGAATAACTTTGAAAGCACTTTAACGGGGAATCTTTGTCAATCTTAAATAGCGGAAATTAATATATTTATTTATTAATTTATTTTATTTATTACTTATAAGTCTCCGTTTACCATATTAATGGGATAATGGCATGAAAGCCCATGATATCACAGAAAAAGTACAGAATTTTCGCCTTTTGATTCTGTCATTTTGGGTCTCCTTTGAGGTTTAATCTTGAATTTGAAATACTGATAGTAATATTAGCGAGTTCTGATTTGTGTATATATGTTACAGTTATATCTAATGACTTATATGTAAAAAAAACATTTGGCATCCATTTTAAGACTCCTTTGGGATCCATCTTTACGTTAAACTATCTGACTGACATAATATGAGGACAAATACTTATGTTGTAATCCCCCATTACCATTTTCTCTGCCGGTGACTATTCTGAATTTATTTAAATGCTGTTTTAATTATATAATATCGTTGCCATTAAATATTTTTGCAGCCATTTTTGGTTTCCTTTTTGGCACCATCTTGAAATTAAAGCATATGAATCGCATAATTTGGGAGCAGGATAATCATGTTGTAACCCCGACACAATTTCCTTTGATTACTTTGAATATTTGATATTCTAATATGTCTAATGCTACAATGTCACATGCCACATCCGAGGCTCACTTTCGCCCCCAACCACATATCGACGTTACACATGCGTAACGTCGATATTCCGTAGATTATAGAAATCATAATTGTGACCTGCAATATCGAAAGGTGCTTTATTCTTAGGGTTAGGATTAGGTTTAGGAGGTTAGGGTTTGTGTTAGGGGTTAGAATTAGCGTAAGGGTTTGGAGTTAGGGTTAGGGTACGAGGTCTATTCTATTGGTTTAATGGATGCAAAGTTACATACAAATTGGTAAAATATATAGGGCTGATTCGGAAAACTATAGTTCTGAGAAACTTCGAGTTAAAAGTTTTTATGAGTAAAATTGATTGGAGAGAGGATTTTTATTTTGATTTTTAATACATTTTTCATGTTTTTGATGTTGGAACCTGATTTTCTGATGAAATTAGACATTCGACCTTGGACGTGAGTTTTGACTACGTTCAGCTTCAATGGTCTGCGCCGACCTCAAGGTACATATTAGGTCATATTGATATGGCGGGTAACATAGTACCGATTATCGATTTCCTGGTCATTTTTCAACTTACATTACATCCTCTCAAACGATCCCGATCCATAGTTTCACTATACACAGCACTATCAAAAGCTGCGCAGTGTCTAAACGCCTACAGGGAAAACAAAATAAAAGTATTGTACAGAAAGGTAAATATCAGCAGAAAACCCAGGTTATAATCTAGTACAATGCTAGTACAACATTCCTGAGGTGCACATTTGGAACATCATTCTATTACATTTTGAATACATTTCTAGTAGAATTGTACTAAACTGTACTAGAATAATATTGTGTTCCAAATATGCATCTCAGGAATGTTGTACTAGAATTGTACTCGATTTTTCCCGGGGAAGCAATAAAACCATTTTACAAAAAGGTAAATACCAGCTGATGACCCTGGTAAAAGTCTAGTACCAGTATCATTCTCGTACAATTTAAGTACATTTCTACTAGAATTGTACTAAAACTGTACTAGAATTGTGTTCCAAATGTGCAGCTCAGGAATGTTGTACTAAAATTGTACTCAATTTTTCCCGGGGAAGCAATAAAACAATTTTACAAAAAGGTAAATACCAGCTGATGACCCTGGTAAAAATCGAGTACCAGTATCATTCTCGTCCAATTTAAGTACATTTCTATTAGAATTGTACTAAAACTGTACTAGAATTGTGTTCCAAATGTGCAGCTCAGGAATGATGTACTAGAATTATACTCGATTTTTCCCGGGGAAGCATTATATCAGCAGCTCATATCAGATGATCAAAATTTGAGAAGATTACATTTTGTT
>JXSR01S030241.1:23747-34672 GCA_000969725.1 Ophiothrix spiculata | reverse complement strand
CCCGGATGGAACCTTTATCTGATCCCGATATCACAAGATTCACATGTACTGTATGCAGCTTTTAAAACATGACTTCCAAACCACAGAGCAAGTTACTTGCCCAAGAAAACAAGGAGACATTTTTTGACCACGGCTCTAACCCAGAACCTTTGTATTATGAATCCCACAATGTAACTGCCCAAATTTTGCTTAAATTAATTTAACTAATTTTTCCTAAATATTGCAAAAACTTGCACCATTTTGGAGCAACATTCAAAAATTTTGAAAAGTGATTACATTAACAATGTACTTTATATTGAAACTGTTTACTTTTTTTGATTTATTTTTGGGGCAAGCATGGGAGCATACATTTTTTTTATGGTGAAGGGCTCCTGCACCCTGTCACAACCACCCCACACCCCCTCCCACTTGTTACACAACTGAAAACAAGCAACAAATAAGATGAAATGACTTGCCCTGTTGACCAACTGATTCATGCCTTGGTCTACAAAAAATACAAGATTTCTGACATTAGACCAATCTCAAAATTGATGCTTCTGACAGAATAAATTAACCTTCATTGTTAGACAAATATTTAGTTCAAAATTATGAAGGAAAACACACCCAACACATATAATAAAGACTTATTTCACATCTAAGCTAGACTATCATGATCAAACAAGGTTTCCCTTGCCATTTTCAACCAATCGTTACCATGGCAATGCTTCCAATAATTTGCGACAATTTTCCCTTGGTGTGTGCATATTGACAATAGAAGACGCAGCCCTTATTAATGAATATAATTCTGCCCTGTGATTGACTTTAGTCTATTTTTAAAAAGCCGGTGTCAAAATATTAAATCAATTAAAAAATTTCACTTGCATCTCTGAGTAAATGTCAAGCCAGTGTTTGCCATGTTGCTTAAGATGAATTTTTTGCCACGCTGGCCGGTTATTTGAATTACAAAGACATGTTTTTACAAAGGAAGCTCAGAAGCAAAGTGTGATTCTACAACAGAAGCATTCATGAGCTGCTGGCCTAAGATATAACTTAAATTTAACATACTTTTTCAGTAAAAACAGATACCAGTTTATCACACGTTGTAAAGAGGAAGAAAATATTGTCAAACTGCATGTATTTCTTTTGTTCAATTTGTTCTCCATACTTAGTTTTATAATATACCGTTATTTGTTTTTATTTTTCATTGCTGTAATATGTAGACCAAAAATAAGAACAAACAGTATTAGGTACTTTGAACAAAAAAATGAAAAAGGTGTGCAAATTACCTCATTGGGAACATTTACTTTACATACATGTAATAAGCTTTATAATGAATGGTGTGTCAAATACATCCATGTCAATTTTGAAATCATTTTTGAAAATCCAAAAGAACTTTTAAGATGTTGACGCAACCATATAGGGGTAGGTGACTTTCTTTGAAAAATTAATTTAAACCCCTATATGGTATTTCACTACTTTGTATTAACTAGCTATGTTGAAACCAACAAAATATACAAGCAAGAGGTATTAAGTCACAGAATTGATATGTCAATCAAATTTCGCATGGCAGTCTATTTGAAGGCAATTAACAGAGTTGATCAGTATCAGTTATCACAATGACAAGATGATACATACACACCTATATTTACTTTTGGTTTACGATTCCAATATTTATACTCATCTTACAATAATACTCTATTACAAAATTGTAAATTTGATTGTAAGAAAGACTTTGTAACGTCAACTTGAATTACAAACTATCAGACTTTGATGCAATTTTGAAAATGATGTGTGTTGAGTTTTGGTGCTTGACGTGGTGACAGGCATCACTCATGGTATTCAAATCTTAAAATCTCTTCCATTTTCCTGTCAGTAACTGATCTGATTTATAATTATTATAATAAAAGCTGTTTTAAAATGGTTGATTTAATTGATCTGTTTGGTTCCTATTTTCAGTTATTTTTGATAACATTACTTGTTTCACTAATAATGCTCACAGAAGTAACCGTATTGTTAACAATATATAAGTAATCTCTTCTTTAACTTTCCATCTATTTTTTTTTATTCTGCCATTTTGCTTAGTATCATATTTACTCAAATTTACAAAAATTTAGCACAACATTTACAGCAAATAATTTCTTCAAATGTGACAATAGCATGTTTCATTTCATTCTTAGTGCTTATCCCCAGGGAACCCGTGTGTGCAATCAGCCAAAATGCATTTCAATCAGCAAAGTTAATTTCTCAGCAATTACGTGTAAAATGTTTACCATCCCTTTCCTAACATGGTGACAGCGATGCGCCATTTAGTTTGTAAACACATCTCTGCCACGGTGTTTGTGACAGTTCCTAACCCATGACCCGATGAAGTGATAATAACACTTCTTTTCACACATAAATGAGCGTTTATTACAAAATAGTTAATGGACTGAATAATAGTGTTACATACGGATCATTAAAACACACCTCGGTGGTGATATCCCATGCTAATGTTGTTTGCGTTCTCTGTTATTTCCAAGATATCGCACCCATCGTTTGCATTTAAAATTGCCTTAAATCGAGAGGATTTTTTTTTTCAAATCAAACGTTGGCAGACCCATATCCCCCCCAAATGGTAAAAATGTCATTCAAATAAAGTTTCACAATGTGGTTTGTTCATATCATTTTTCTCTTTGGAGAAGAAAAAATCTTCTCAACCAAAACAATGGTCTTTTTTAAATGAGAGTAGAAAAAATACAGACAAGTATCAAAATTGTATGTTGAAGAATACAGATTGTAACTTGCATAATCATTGAAAGTGGCCATAGTTATTTTGAAAATTAGTAAAACAGTGTTTTGTAAAATTTCTGAACTTTCAATACAATATCTGGGTTGCATAGCATTAGACATAGTTTTCCAAATGAATAGAGCATTTTAATGTGATCGTTTATTCTTTGAAATGTCTTCTACATTAGCCGCTCTTAATGTTATCTTCTAATATTCATGGTCATGGTTGATCGTCGATCAAGGTTGACCGATGATTCCGCCTCTTTCAATACCTGGATACAAGGCAAGAAATGTTCAATTTCAAAGAATACGCTGGAAGGAAAAGAATTCTGGCACCATGAAAATTGATTAATTAGAAGAATGTTTTATAATCAGCTGAACATTATTTACGGTATTGTATCTGGAAGAACAAGGAACAAAGTTAATTAATGGTGAATAATTCATCATTTTGTGTTGATATGGTTGGAAGATATGAATTAAAACAAAATATAATAAACAATAAAGAAAAGGCAATGAGATGAAATGAAAGGTAAAATATTATATTACATGCTAATACTCATATTGAAATGTTTCCATCAATCAAGGTAAATTGATTCATAAATTGTCGCCATCTCATAATTGTAACTCAAAAAAGTAAAAAACAAAGGTCAATGCATCCCAATAATAAAAAGCAAAGATAGTGTTTCACTTATTTCATCATTTAACATGTCATGGACCATCCTTCTTGGCTATTTCTAAATCTTCTTTAACATTTGTCCATTCTACAAGTTAATTTATTGCAGAATTTAAAAAAAATGAAAAGGCAATTATAATCTTCGAGTGCTCAAATTAATTTTTCAAAGAAACTAACAAAAAAAAAGGTCATTCACATTTCTCCAACAAAAATGCAAAGATAGTATGTCACTTTTAAGTCCATCGCCATAAGTCATGGACCATTTCTCTCAACCATTTCCCCTATCCTCTTTAATTCACTCTTCTTACTATTTTACAAGTGTGTTCTCAAAAATGACCTACTAATTGCATTGTTTAAATAAGTGCTTGTTATGCTTGAACAAACGTCAATTCCAGCACCATTTGAATTTTAGAGCTTGACTAACGTAAACTGTATTGGTAATCAATATACGCTACTTTAATGACCGAAAGAGTGTACGTTATTCGTACGTTTACTCTCTATACTGTGATGTGTGACTGAACCTTATAACTAAGATATGGCCAAATTCTATATGCAAGTTTGTTTGAGTCATGGCTCATTTCTCACAACCACTTCCCCTTGAATTTCTATTTTACATTCAACTAATTTCTTTCTTAAAAATAACCAAATAATTGCATTTATTTAACTAACCAATATCAGTTTTAACACCATCTAAAATTAAAAGGAGTTTGGTCCTATCACATTTTTTGATTTTGGTACAAAAATATTTCCTTATATTTTCTTGTCTCATAATCCATACCATAAAATTAAATCAACACAGACAAATGTAGGCAGCCCTTGAAATCCAAAATGCTCATGAAATCAAAACGGTTGGACCAAGTTTTGACACTGAAACTTCTCAGTGATGATTAGTGTCTGACCAATTTGATCGAATGGATCGGACCGATTTTTATCAGATCGGAATCTATAATCTGCCGATCCTAACTTACAAACCGATTCAACGAACCCCAGGAAAAGTACACATAATCAAATTAATTGCATCTTTTAGTATCAACCAGACTTACCAGAACAAACAAGCAGCATAAAATACTATAAACATTACATTTGCCTAGAATTAACTCTGACCGTCCACATGATATGTAAATACTCGATGGATTCACATACATCGTGTTAATGTCAGCAATTTATCATCCTTTATATTATACACTTAGAGAATCAGAATCGGCCTATTGGCCGATTTGAAACTAACTAAGATAGGAATTGGCCGATTCCGATTTCGGGTAGATTGGTCAGACAGTAGTGATGATCTATCATATGAAACTTACCAATAATTTTAAAAACTAAATTTTAAATATTAGACGATGTCATTTTAAACCAACAAATAGTGGACAAATTATTCATGCAAGCTCATTTAAGTCATGGGCCATTTCTCTCAGCCACTTCCCCTTCCCATTTACTATTCTAAAAGGGTTTTCCCTCTCAAAATGACCTTCTAATTGCACTGTTTTAATTAGCTAATTACTCGTCATGCTTGAACTGACATCAGTTCCTGCAGTAGAGCACCATTTGAAATTAAAACCAAGAAATGGTAGACAAATTCTCCATGCAAGCTAAATTTATTAGAAAAGGCAGTTAAAAATGCCATGGCCAACAAAAGGCGGATGTGTTTTCCTCCATAAGTATTTCATCAATGTCAGGCTTCTCCTTTCGATTTCTAGTCAATATTTCTGCCTATTGTAATGGAGCACCTGACTAACCTATATACCAATTATTATCCATTACGTCCATGGCAACCACTTCCGCTTTTGAAAGGTCTAGCTAATATGATCCTAGAATTTATGAAGTTTTAACAGAATATATCAACTGCTATCAATTTATATGTTAATGGCAATAACTTTTATAGAGTGAAATGGAATTAAACTGTAGCTTTTTATGTTTCAAAAGAAAGTGCTCAACTATTTTTTTCTTGGTTTGTGATAGTTTCCATCTTTCCTGCTAAAAGCCATAAATGTGAATATGTCAAATATGCTATCTTCTGATGATAACAAACATTAAATCTGAAGGTTACTCCTGCAAAAGCCTATGTAAAAATGTCGAAATTATATCAAAAATGAATGTTCTCATGGCAACAAATATTAAATCTTATTACATCCTGCATGTTTATTTATATCAAGAGAGAGGAGGAAAGTAGCAATAAAAATATGTAAAGATTTCAAATATTAAATCTTCTGAAGTTTGTAACTTTTGTAAAATTGTCTAGCATTAGCAAGTGTATCAGCTCATGTCATGTACTAAGTGCATAATTGAATATAAAGATAGTATAGCAAAAGATATATCCATAATTCCATATATCCTGTGAACATACATCTACTAAAATACATGTGTGAAATCTACCTAACATTAGCGCAAGATAACATATATTTCCAATATGAAGATAAGTATATGTAAGCTAACCATTAAGTTGATGCTGAAATGTTTGCTAATGTTAAACAATTGCCATATTTGTTATCTTCTGTAGATTTTCTGTTATAAGTACAGTAATGTAGTTATAGAAGCCTTTTAGTACTGTACACTGTTAGAACGTTGGGCAAATAATTTACCCAACGTTGGTTCTACTATGAACAACCCAACTTCTGGGTAAATAATTACCAACGTTGCGTAAAATGTTGGCTAATTACCTAACTGCTGGGTAAAGTTTTGGCTAATTACCCAAATATTGGGTAAAATTTCACCAACAGTTGGTTAATATTATTTACCCAACAAATGGGTTGTTCATAGTTTAACCAATGCTAAAAAATTGCCCAACAGTATAACAGTGTAGGTAATATATTTGCGCTGTTTTGTCAATAACATAATTTGGAAGTATATGCAAAGTATATGTTAGGACATTTTGTACCTACTGATAGCAGAGGGAAGTGAGTTAGCGAAGCGTAACTCCCCTAGCTTTGCACCAATGTGTCTTATTCCTGGTCCCAGCGCAGTACTGTCCCAGCGCTGTATGCATTTGGTTTTCAGTCCATGCTCACTTCAGCAGATACTCTGGTCTTCCGTCTGCATCCAAGACTGATAAAAGAAAGATATTGGACCCCAAGGGAAATAAGCTTCCTCAGAGGCTTTCTTGGGTTATATCCTTAGCAATTAGTCTACAGAAATCTTTCTTTCTTTCTCTTTTAGCAACTATGGTGTCAAATTATGATTATTAATAATATCTACTGAAGATAACAGATAACCTGTACTTCAGATCATTTAATAATCTGAAGGGTAAACTTTTAAGCTAGGGTCAAGCTTTTATTGGGAACTAAAGTACATTTTTCCAGGCAAATTGCAGTAAACGAGATAATAAACTTATGCCATCTACTGAAGATAGCACCAACTATAAGATATGCTTTCCAGCATATAATTTTTTTTCCACCATAATTTTTTTTTTAATCTGTTACTTTTTAAGATACCACACAATTAATGTATTTATATCATTGCTATTCACTGTCATTCATAAATTCATAATTAACTGATTTAATAGTTTAAACTAAGACAATTTTGTTCAAAACCATTGATTTAAAAGTTTCAAAACCATTAATTTAAAAGTTTCCAAATGTTCAACATGCACACATTTATTTCATGTGCACTTTTGCTGGTGTTGCTAACAGGATGCAAAGGGAGTCTCTCTTACCAGCTGGTGGAGGAAACCACCATCCATCAATGACTAACATCGTATTGTCATCAGACACAACCATAATAACAAGAAATATCTAAATGATACTGTTCACATCAAGAATAAACAAACATGGGAATGTGAAGGACTGCATTTGCCCAGAAACTTTAATGTTGTTATAGAGAGACAAAATACTATTGTTTCTGTGTCCAAATTTTTATGTTTAAAAGAAAGAAAGAGTTCTTTAGGCTGCTAGCCAAGGATAACCCAAGAAAGCCTCTAATGAAGCTTATTTCCATTGGGGTCCTAGATCTTTCTTTAATATTCAGTTTTAGTGCAGGAGGAAAACCGGAGGACCCGGAGAAAAACCTGCGGAAGCGTGCATGGACTGAAAACCAAATGCACATAAAGCCCCAGGCGCAAGGCTCAAACCCGGGACCTCATTGGTGCAAGGCGAGGAAACTACCGCTGCGCCAACCCGTTTCCCGCTTTAAATAGAATTAAATTTGAATTGAATTAAATACAAGCCGACAGAATTTAATAGTATACGGATTCCATGAAAAACGATTTCTACAAATTAACTTAAGCTGATTTCAAATCCAGTTTCTACACTTTTTAGGATGTGAAAATGTTAGAGGAACATATTTGAACTGAAGACCTATTAAATCCACTTTTATTTCTAATTAGCTGGCAACACACAGGTTACAATCCAGATTGGCCACAGGGTGTGTTGTTTTATGTTTTGTGCTTTTGCTGACTATCTAGTTTATTTGTCTAGTTTAGACTATTGTCAAAATACTTCGTACGAACAGTGTTTAGTCCATCTAGAAGGGCCACAGGCAGCAAGCGATGCCCTCACTGCTCGTTTCGCTCACTGCTCGTGGTCCTTCTTGACTAACTAAACACTATTCGTAACTGTTCTTACGAAGTATTGTGACCATAACATAGTGGTTATTTATTGCGACCATAGTCTAAGAAATAATTTTTAATAATATTTTTCCAACATGTTTCATCTATATAATTGTTTGTTAAAATTTCAACTTGAAAAATACAGTCATGAGTTTTTAAAGGTCTGTTTTAATAATATCAAATTATACAGTTTCGCTATAAATACTACCAGGTTCATTGTAGTAAAATGCCACCCAAACAACTCAAATTTCAAAAACAATAATAGGTTGATCAAACATCCAAATTAGCAGCTGTATTGATTAGCACATGTACAATGATGGGTGTTTCCAAGTATTATTTCATACCAGATCCTCCCATGGCAGCATAAATTACTCACTCAGGCTTGGTGAATATCAGAGAAGAGATGGTGTATATCCCATCATGCATTGCTTCATATGTGAAATTTGTTCAGGAAATCATGTGAGTAGTTAGTGATGAAACAAGCCAGAAATGCAACATTACAACAATTAACATTGGTTTGGGGTTATTACATCACTATATACTCACAAAATTTGCTATACAAACCATCTCATAGGAAGCAGTGCATGATGGGATAAACACAATATCTTCTCTTGTTGAATATCATGCACATCTGGTGGTCGCGTAATGAGATCAATGGCAATCGATACAAAGTGAAGCAGAATAAATTGGCAAAAGCACAACAACAATATGTGAAATATCATGGGAAAATTCCTATGCATGCAGAGAAGCTGGTATGATGGAAATGGCAATTATTATGAGGATATTACAAAGATATCCTCATGTCAAAATATTCTTATACTTAAATATCAAGGAAATGTTCTTGCTTAAAAAGCATCTTTATTGCAAAATTGACTTAGACATATTAAAAGCAAATACATGGGTTTATTATATTTTTGAGATTTTGTTGAAGAAAAAAAAAGTCAAATAATTTTAGTCAAAATATGAACCGGACTAGATTTTATCTTGGATAAAATATAATAATTGTAAGAACAAATTGAATTCAAATTAAAATCATCACAATTTTATTAAAGAAAAACTATCATGTATTTTGCTTTCAAATTCAGTTAAAATCTTTTAATCATCATGTGTTGTAGGTCATTAAAATGATTTTATGATAAAATGTATAATTAGTCAAATCATAAACTAACATTGAAAATCTCGCTTTTATCATTCTAAACTAAATTGTACCCCATGCAAAGAGGAAATGAACTTTTATAATACAACATTCAAATAGATATTAATATAGATGTTAATGACACACATTTTTGTGTACAATACATCATTTAATTTCATGATTAACCTCCTGGTTAGACTGGTAATGAAAATAGTCCTAATTATGGTATTACATACAAATCATTTTAATTAATTTGTCTATCTTATTATTTAGATGATTTAGATGAACATTTAAAAAAATTGAAAAATAAAATGATGTACAATCTTTGACAATTGTTTCATATTTTGCAAATAAATGATTGAATAATATAATTTGGTATAAATAATAATAAATTCCCACCATATAGAAATGACATCAGGCCTGAATTACATGATATAAACAATGTATTTAATATAATTTTTGTTTCACAAATCTTCTCTGATATGATGATAAGACATAAAACAAAGCAATATTACAAAAGAACCACAAAAGTCAAAATATTGTTTTGAGTCTGTGAACAGGGTCAAACTATGTGAGAAAATACACAGATAGTATTCCCATAAACAAGATCAAGTCAATGAAACAATCATAAACATTTCTCACAAAAGAACAAATTTATTGCCCGAATTCAATGTACTAGAGCATACTCAATATTCCGTATTTATCTTAGATTTCAACACATATTATCTGTTTAAACTTGAGTGGTTTCGGTTGTTTTATTTTAAGATTGGAACAAACATTGCACCTGTGTTCAGGGACGGGTACTAGAGCAGATGTATACTTGAAATTATGAGTCCACCAAAAATAATTAGTGTTTAGGGGTCTATAAAATTTCATCCATTTTTTGCTTGGCTTTCAAACTCTTTCTCTGTATTTATTTGTGATTTTCAATAATAGGCATTTTCTATATATGCATATTTTGAACTCTTATTTTAAGCCACATGGCAATTTTACGTTTAGGTCCGGTACCCCACCAGAAATATTTGGTTTATGATTAAAAGATTTAAAAGATTATGGTTAGGCCCAGGTTAGGTTGGATTTATGATTTTGGTTTGTTTTAGGTTTAGTGTCAAATTTTAAGGGAACCTAAAGTAAACTTTTTACAGTGTCACATCATTTAATTAGACCTGGATCATATAATTTAAGACACATCGACACAATTAAATAATTGACATCAGGAAGAATTTTCATGCTCAATATTGCTCATAGAATTAGTATGTAAAGTTAAATTCAATTTGTCTCCCACAGTTGTGAAATCTTTATTTGTGTAAGCATCACATTTCTCCAAATTCAATAAATTCTATACTAGTGAGAACTCCTGATGTGACATCAGAAACTCATGAGATCTAACTGAAAGCTGTGATAACAAAAACCATATTCAATCGTAAAATGTCTAGCATTTTATTGGTTTCCATAGATTTCTGATGTAAAAAATCATATTAAATGGTTTCCAGTCAGTGTAGAAATGGCCAGGGAAGGGGAAAGTCATCACTCACGTTTGTCATTATTTGAAGAGAGGGAAGAGGGAAGTGGGAAGGTGTACAGATCAAAATTGACAAATTATTAATATTTTAAAATCTGAAAATTGAAGAATAAGTAAAAAAAAGTTTTTCACTGTTTGCAACTATTTAAATTTGTTTTGGGAGTGACATTAACCAGCCGGTCTAAACAAAATTAAGGAAAATTACCTCAGGCTTCAGTGTAGCCCTATGTTAAAATAAAGGCAGTTGATCCGTAAAAACCTAAGAATCTAGCCCTGGAAAAAATTGAGTACAATTCTAGTACAACATTCC
>JXSR01S030241.1:2315-12879 GCA_000969725.1 Ophiothrix spiculata | reverse complement strand
CATAGTTTCTGTGAAGCCTATCACTGAAGTTGATAATGATGAGAATATTTCAGTATATCCTTCATGTGCTGTGACTAGGTCCATGACTAGGAAAGCCATGCAAGTTGATGATAAAAGTAAAACCAATGACATTGACAAAAACATTGATCTTGAGGGAACCTTTATGAGTATGTTAGATGAAACAAGTTTAAGTTGAGTCTAATTTAGATTCTAATTGTGGGCCAAGTGAGGATTCTGGTCCTTTAAGTCAAAGTAAATTGATCATGGAACAGGAAAATTACAAAAACATTAAACAATTTAAAAAGATGAATAAATTAATAAAGAAATAGGCCCTATATACATTTCAAAAAACAATACAAATTAATGGATCAATTTTACGCTGAAAGTCAGAATGGGACTCGAACGTAGATGTAGATGTTTCACTCCTGACAATGTTCTAAATCTATACCACTAGACTTAGCAATAAAGCGATAAACGTGATGAATTTCCAATCCCTATTATCGCGTTAGCGGAATAAATCTCATAGTATGTGTAATCAGAGCTATTGAAAGCATTTCAAAAATTGAACTGCGTTGTGATTATCATGATGCAATATCTACAGGTGCCATAGTTGCGCAATAAATCACTTTGAAAGTTATCTATTAATAACTAACCATTAATTGCAAATCCCTAATTCGATCAATGGTATCAGATGATATGTTGGTACCCGAGAAACCATGGTTCGAATCCTACCCAGTCCTATATTAAATTGCCGCTTTTGTTTCTTCTTCTTCTTCTTCTTCTTCTTTTTTTCTTAATTCCTTAAATCAGCATTGTAATTGGCAGAGTGAAATTATGAATTACAGCCCTATGAAGGAATCAATTTCAGCTCATATATATGTATATAGAAGTGCAATAAAAAAGTTGAACGACTCAACAAATATTTTGAAACGCCAACAAACAATATGCTTTCATTAGGTACATTTTGCCCCTATAAATTTAGCAACTCGGAGAAGATTATATTTTCCTTTTTAACATAATAGCTGGCTGACAATCTATTTCAAATGTGTTTTCAAATTGGTTTGTGTTCAGATAATAACATAACTTTCAAGTTTGTAAACCATGCCCCAATACACAAGTTATGCTTAGATGTATCTTCTGAATACATGTATACATCTGTCGAACAAAGTACCGGGACAAAATAACAGAAGAGCTTAAGAAAAATGGTTTGAACACAGCTACTAATTCCAGACTCTTTTCAAACCCATTAGACCTTTCCAAAAAGGACACAGTTAATTACAGCCTAATCCCCAAACCATTATGCATTAAATCCATGCATTTAATGCTTGACTGACTAAAGTCCTAACTTATTTCACCTCCTTTGTACTCATTATTTCCCAGCTTAAAAAATCCAGTGATTTTTTTAACAACTCTTTTATAATGGGATACCGGGTATTTTGAGGAGATATCGGGTGTTTTGGCGTGAATTCTATAAGGGATACCTGAGCGTCATGTTTATACAGAATTCAAAGGTACTCACACTTCCAATCAATATAGGTACGAATTAAAGTCTGCGTAACCGTTCCAACTGATTTGAGATTCAATGAGTTTCAATACATCGAGCAAAACATTACTTTGTTCACGTATCCTTAATAAGCAGTCGTTTAATAAAGGATGGCGCTATCCCGTTTGTCAGGATTCTTTAGTTCCCGTTTAGAGGCACCTCTGCTTCTATATAGAAAAGTACGGTATTACATGCACTACTTATTTTTGTTGTTGATGATGTTAACTGTCTAAAGGCAAATCACTCTCTTTATATCTAAGCAATTGTTGTCAGGTGCGTACAACTTTGCTTTAAATCCTAAATGGAATTGTCCTATTGTTACGTCCTATTGACCAGTGTTCAAAGTTGTTGTAATACGATATGTTTCACATGTTTCTCCAGACATATCCAGAAAATCATTTTCCTCATCCCTAATGAAAACTACACGTATCATATCCGCCTACATGTGCGCTACTGTTTACATTTTATTGATTGTTATGAATATCGAAAACAAATTGCATTTAATTAATTTTGTTATTTGGCTGAAGGAAATAACTAAGTTACATTATAGACAAAAAACAAACAAACAAACACCCACACAAAGCATATGTGACGTGCCACATTGAAAGATTCAACATATTTTATTTCAAATCGTTCAAAAAGTCCTGCTATCTTCAAAATGTAGATTTTAATAGAAATGGGTAGTTACTAACCTAAAGTATCCTGTAATATGTTTCCTGAAATAATTAAATGCAAACTTCATTTTTCTTCAAGAACGTGTAAAAAGTCCAATCTGTGTCCATGGACACATTTGTCCATTTTGTGTCAAAACATGTTAAGTCCTCTGTATTTTTGATAATTAATTAAACATCAGTAAAGAAAAAATAGGAAATATACAGGGCGTCCCAATAAAAATGTATCACTTTCATTTTTAATCATATCTCAGAAACCAATAAACACAATTTATTATCTACAGCGAGATTCAGAGAAGGATCAGTTGGAACTGAGAATTAGAACGCTAAGGACTGTGATGGGTATCACTGAAATATACGTCATAAAAAGTAAGTGTTGTTGACCAGTTTTAACCATTATTATGTTTTGAGAATCTGTCATCCTTTTCTTGACTGTATAACATTGGAAACCAACTATTATTGGCATCTGAAAACCTCAAGTGAAATCGGTCACCGATTTCCCTGGCACTTGGACACCTCTGCATCACATTATGTTGTCACTCCAATCTATGTGAATGTGTATTGAAGTGATCATAAATATAGAAGGTACTTTCTCAAACGTTAATAATTGATTTGAAGGATGGTTCTGGTTGTCATTTTCAAGTTTCAAATTTTTCGAGTTTCCAAATTTTTTCGAGTTTCAAATTTTCGAGGTCAAAATTTGTGAATTAAAATTTTTCGAGTTTAAATTTTTTTTTGAGTTTCAAATTTCGAGTTCAAAATTTTCGAGTTCAAAATTTTCGAGTTCAAAATTTTCAAGTTCAACATTTTCAAGTTTCAAATTTTTGTGTTTAACATTTTTGAGTTCAAACATTTTCGAGATCAAAATCAACATTTTCAAGTTTCAAATTTTTGTGTTTAACATTTTTGAGTTCAAACATTTTCGAGATCAAAATTTTTGAATTAAACATTTTTCGAGTTCAAATTTTTTTGAGTTTCAAATTTCGAGTTCAAAATTTTGGAGTATAAAATTTTCAAGTTCAACATTTTCGATTTTCAAATTTTCGTGTTTAAAATTTTCGAGTTCCAAAATTTTCGAGTTTCAAATTTTCAAGTTCAAAATTTTCGAGTTCCAAAATTTTTAACTTCAAAAATTTTAAGAGTTTCTAAATTTTAGTTTCAAATTTTCGAGTTCAAAATTTTTGACTTCAACATTTTTGAGTTCAACATTTTCGAGTTCAACATTTTTAAGCTGAAAATTTATATTTTGGTTCAGATTCTCAAAACATAATAATGATAAAATTGGATGGATTCTTTCTCATGATACACAGATATATTGGTCTCGCTATGAGTTTGAAAAAAATTGTGCTCGGCTATCGCCCCTCGCTCAATTTTTTTCAAAACTCATAGCTTGACCAATATATCTGTGTATCATACATAATCCATCCAATTTTATATCAATATTGATCAGTATTACATTTTTTTGACGTCAAAAGTACTTCGAAATCGGAAAATCATGTTTTTCGGATTTTTGTCATCTTTTCTAATTTTTCCATATATAGATGGAAAATTATGTTTCTAAGCTATCCTATGAAATAATTTTAGTTCAATACCATGTTTATTCTAAAATGGCGACATAGGTTGTTTGTCTGTTTGTTTTTTTGTTTCTTAGATGGCAAATTCTCCTCTTACCTTCCGATTTGCCGGGACACCCTTATATCCCCCTCCCGAATTCGGTACCTACTTTTCCGCTTAAATTGCTGCAAGGATGAACTTGCAATTATGTAAAAGCTTAAGGTTAGATCTGTTTAATGCGACAGTATAAGACAACCGCACTTTATGTATAACTTTTCCTTTGTGACATCACTTTCCATTCAATGATAGTATATTTTTTTCGATTATACATTATAAAACAATAATATTTGTGAATTAGTCCTGCAGAATCCGAGCCATACGTGGTTTCGAAGTCTGCATGCAATTTTTTTATTGATTCTAGATGTGTTTGACCTGCTAAATCCGAATCCGAATGATGCAATTCTCTAAGAGTTGAGCATTTTGAGATATAGGAGGGGCCATATTTGCCCCAACCCTGTAGTCTAATTCTTATCAAAATATAAAAAATTATATGTTCAGATGGCCTTTTTTGACTTGTTTTTACATCTTAAATTAATTAAGTAAGTAACCAGATCCTTTTTACAGTGTATAAAACAATGGATCAAGGAATAAGGCGTGGGGGTACACAAAATCACATTGAACAGAATTATTAAGGTCAATACACAAAAGATTAGTTCTACGATGATTTGTATCAAGACCTTAATAAATACTTATCCATAATTAAGCATATTCATATAAATCTGTTCTTTTATTATTAGTTATTATTCAGAATTATCCATAATGCATCTAATCGTTGAACAAACAACTTGTTGACAATTAATTACAAGATGAAGACAATCGCTCATGTACTATTGTCAAATGTGTTTGTTCTGCATACTAGTATTCAATGGTTTGCAATAAAAAAGATTCAAGCAAATATATATTAACTATCTTTCATAATCAAGTGTATAAGTTTCACCATGTAAGGGTAATTCAAGTACTTGTCACATATCAAAAAGTAAAAAATATATATACAAACAGTTTCTCTGATCCAGTTCTTTTCCCCTTTCGATTAATTAAGCAATTTATTATTTAAATAATTTTGTGTGATGCAGTCGAAATGAAAGAAAAAATGGCTATTGTGATATTTATGACATCATTCATCTAAACTCCATTTGCATCATGGCCGTCATTATTTTCATCTAAAGAGTCTAAAGTGAGTTTGGTAGTAAAATTATTTGTACAAACAGAGTCCTTGCATCAACAAAATATTGTACAAGAAAGATGGGCGCTTCCACAACTACATTGAAGAGTGGCACATGGTTGGTCAGACCCACAGATGCAGCAGATCATTTAAAGAAGCTCATCAGGGGCATGTATTAGCAGAAGGCACTTCGATGGTTCATTACGAATCAATCCATACTCCTCTGGGTTTAAACTAAGAGGATTTCGTGAATCAGCTGAATACCAGCTGAATGGCAAGTTGTAAGTGTGCACGTTTCAGATTCTCTAAGAACGACGCTGTTGTTGGTGGTAGTGACTACACTTTAGGTGAGGCCCCTGCATTTTGTCAACCTTCAATGACCACATGTGGAATCCAAATTCAGACATGTTGACCAAATGCTAGTTCTTTGATGCCGTAACACACCGAAATGAAAGCAGCCTCCTCCACAACATCATCAAATCTGGCTTCTGCTTTACCCAAGCTCTGCAAAATATTTGCAGATTTAAGAACTCTAAGCGCGGTTGCTTTTCCAATCCCAGATGATTTATCTACGTTATAGCTTTTTGAGAATAGCATGACAAGCAAGAGACTGTGCATGATATCTTCGTGTTGTGTAACTGTGGCCCATATATCAATGACTGATCTGTTGTATGAGGATGTCAACTCCATGGAGAGATACAGGATCATCTGTAAGAAGTCTGTAAGAGTGACAGAAATGTAACAGTAAAATAAATACGTCGGTATCGTCACAGAAAACCCGGATACTGGATGCGCCAGCAAAATACAAGATTGAGCATTTGTTTGACCATAATTACGTCCACCTCCTCATGTGTACTAAGCTCTGAGGTCATCTCTTGAACAAGAGTTTCTGCCAAAGACCTTGATGGAGTAAGCTAAATACAATCTTCCATATTTGACAGATGAGCTTAATGACATTTGAGTATAGCATCCTGGGTGGTAACAGTGAAGATACCTGAAGCTTGTTTCCCTCGAAATATTCTCATCCCATTCTTTATACTATAACCAAAATATAACAATCAAATACAAGAAAAACATGGCTGGAAAACGCTTAGCAATACTAAAGTAAAGCCACGTAAGCCCATCATACGATGTCAAATTATGTCTTCTGGTAAATTTTGATCCTTCTATTGATGATATTAATCGTCATTATTTTGCAGGACAAGGGGTTATAAAATCCATGAGGCCAGGATGCTTCATATTCATCCATTAATTATGTATATTGACCGAATCAGGCCCTACTCTACCGGTGACAATCAATTACAAAATGACATAATTTAAGCAAAAACGAGCACAATGAGCGAACATGCTCTGTGACATTACAAGAATGATTTTTTCCACTTATCATCTTCCCCCCCCCCCCAAAAAAAAAGAAAGAAAAAGAGTGGAACACAGTGTTCATTAAGGTGTCTGGTCCATGATAGATCTGCTTTCAATTCGTCTTGTCTCTTCTTACTACATACTCTGTGATTAACCTAAAAAGAAAAATGCATATCAAAATCGGTAGTAAAAATGACTTGATGTAAAAAAAAAAGCATTTAATGTGTGTATATATATTTTGTCAAAAAACAAGCGTGTAACCTCCCCCTTAATTTCTCAAAATGCTCAACATTTACAGAGTTGCAACATCCAGATTCAGTTTCAGCACACTCTTGTTATCTAGAAACATTGAAAAAATTGCATGCAGTCATTCAAATAACATCGTATTAACCTTGGACCCTAAAGACATTTCAAGAATCATTTTTCCACTTTTCATCCCCCTAAAATAATGGAAAATTCCAATAAATTGGCTTCATACTCTGTGGTTAAGCTAAAAGAAAAATGCATATCAAAATGAATTGATGCAAGTAAAAACAAGCATAATGTGTGTATATGCAATTTTTGTCAAAAAACAAGGGGGTAACTTCCCCTCGTAATTTCTCAAAATGCTCAACATTTACAGAGTTGCATCATCCAGATTCGGATTCAGCACACTTTTGTTAATCAGAAACATTAAAAAAATTGCATGCAAACTTTAAAACCACGTAAGGCCTAAAATCGGGGTTATTCTGCAGGACTAAATGCATTTGACAGCATGATAAAGTCAATTACACACTCCTCAGATAGAATTTCTATTTGATTCCCAAATGTTTCCTCGTAGCGTTTACGTGATGAGAAATTTGACGCTTGGAATTGGGTCATCTCATTGACAAATGGATATGTGTATTCAAAAAGGAAATTATATCTTTTCTGGAGTCTGTTAAAACGGGAGGAACTAAAATGAATACAACTGTTTTCCTGTTTTGGTTCTTTTGAAATGGTAAACAAAGTGTTATGTTTAATGCACTCTTGCAAACTGAGGTAAAAACATGTTGTAATGAATTAAGTAGATGGTACATGGAGATGAATGATATGAAAATGATACATATTCATATTGGACCATGTTCACAAAAGGGGGACAACTTTATTCCAAGATTCATTTGGCTTTCACAAACAAAGAATCAATATATTAAATGAGTTAGTTATCCTAGGCTTCATTAAATCCAACTTAGTTGTAACGTCCCCGGTCCCCCTACTTCCCAATAGTGATCTTACATCATTTGTCTTGAATTCGTTCTAAAGTGGCACACTCATCGACGTAAGACCAGTGTGCTAAACAAGGCTGCATTTTCCACGAAAGGTCTGACAAAATCAGGGAGGATCGTGATAAATAAGACCATTGCAGTTGAGGTGGAGGTTAAACTGCTTCAATAATTATTCAATCTACCATGTACCATTGGCCTTTTTCACCACTCCGGGTAAGAGTTTATCTGGACACCATGATTTAAAGAATTAACCTTCTGCAGGGGACACTACCCATACTTAAACACTCTACTCGTCGAGTGATTTTTCAAGAAAGAAACACGTTTTCGGACAATTGCATGTAGTCTTTCTCAGGCCAAAGTTCAAAATTGTCAAGATTATGCTTGTAACAAAGGAGACTAAAAAATGCACGGATTCAAAAAAAAAAATAAATGGATCAGATTGAAAGCAAATAAAATTGTTTTGGAATTCAGTCAATTCAAATATGAAAGATTGATATCTGTATACCTTAACATTTTCACAAACTCAGTCTTTTATCAAGAGTTACAAGAAAAAAAACTTAACATGTTAAATGGTAAGAATGACCTCATTTTTCTGAGTGGTCAAAATGCTTTGGGGTAGTCATAGAGATAAATATATCTATATCGTATTAGCTATCCAATAGGGCTCAATAGCAGTAATTCTATCGTAATCGGTAAATCTTTACTGTATGGTGAAGAATAAACAAAGACGTTAAAATAGGCCAGGTCGTATGGCATTAGATAAACTGTAGAAATCAGCTTAAAGTAGAATTAATGAAGATTTTGCAAACCATTTGTTTTGTGATATTATATTTCTAAACAACATTTTCTAAATGCACTAGAGAGCACGGTAAAACTGATTACCTGATCGCCACACAAAAAGTCCCAAAATGTTTCCTCATGCAGTACATGTACGTGATAAGAAATGTGACGTTTATAATTAGGTCATCTCATTAGAAACTTGAACATGTGTACTTAAATAGGGAACGAAATAATCTGTGCAGTTTTTGGCGTGGACCCAAAGAGAATAGGGCATTTTAAGTAAATGGTTTTGATGGTTTTTGTGTCTAGTTTGAATCTGAGCATGTTTAAACTTTAAAATTGTACTTTGGAGTATTAGCCGAGGATTGCAAGGTTACATTTAATTAAGGCAAAAAGTAGAAATTATCTAAACTTACATTGAAGTATTTTCTATACTCATTTCGTTTAGACAGGCAAAATAAAAATACTTCTGCAACACGTACGTTTGATAGTTAATTTATTTTACTGAAACATTTTCCATGAATTGAACATGCTCTTGTTCAAGTATCATAATACCTTTACTTATCACATAAACTCAAAGTTGCATTGATATTTTTAATAGTTAATGGAGCTCAGCCAGCAAGATCTGTCAAGATTACACAAATAGAAAATTAAATTTGCGAATGACCTGATGTGACATCCGTAATGTTGACTTGACGTGACTGGAATACAAAAATACGTGACAACAATCACTTCCACTCATCTTGGGCCGGTGTTGTGATTCTAATGCCATTTTCGTGCTTAGTCATATCTGAATATAGCGTTAATATCCGGTAAAAAATAGACATATCTGATGTTTGATCATCCTGATTATTTGGTTTGCTGATTATTGTTCCGCGCAAGGGACTTATGCTATTGTTTATGATAATTAATTGTTGGCTGCAATCTGAATCATATATAGTTTGCAATCTCAAATGTTGATTAAAATGTATTATGTATGTATTTTGTGCACATACCAAACCTCACCCTACACTAAACTTACTTGTAAGTCCATATGATTAACACGAATAAGGACTTACTGGGCTCAATTGACTCAATGGTTAATTTTGCCAATTTTTTGAAAACTCAATTTGAACAATTTGCATCATGAAAAATGTGGGAATTGTGCTCTTGCACACCTTAGTGGGTTGCTTAAGCCATAGGCCATAGTAGTCAAGGAGTTTTGAGTTTACCAAATATAAACTTGTGAAAATTCATGATCATCATCACCTAAAATTAAAAAAATGCATGATTAAAGTAAACATTTCGATTGTTTCAATCAACAAACACAGATACTCATTAATATTATTATCAATAACTCATAATTATACAGTGAGTGATCCAACAAAATGGCAAAAAAGTAATCGGCCACTTGTGGCACATGAGAATGCATTGGTTGTTTAGGAAGAACTGTTAAACCGAAATGGCTGCCGTGGTCCTCTACCGTACACCTTTGATTCATTTGTTGATATTTTACCTCTGAGCCATTTTGCTTAAATATGATCCATTTTTTCAGACACTTGATTTCACAATGGAACTAAATTTTATTTCTGAATTTTGTTGATTTTGTTGATTGTCGATAGTCATAATGTTTGTTTTAGTGAGACTGATGGTAAGGTCCAAGTCCTGTGGATCCTTTTCCAGAGCCAAAATTAGGATACAATTAGCAGACTTCACAACATACTCGATATACAGGTGGGTGCCATGACACATCCATTGAGCAATTAACAAAGGTGTTAATTGATATACATATATGAAGAGCTTGTTTCAAAAAGGGCCTAAATCCACTTTCGGCCAAACAATTTTTCCCAGAAGTTGCTTTTATTGAGTTTACCAGTACACAAAAAATCTGTGTTTGTTTCCAAAAGGGCCTAAATCCGCAACAGTTTGTTTCCAAATAGGATTAAATCAACTTCAGGGTATAAATGTAGCTCTCAATAGCAAGTAAGCAATACAGTTTTGATTTCCAGATGTGATGTCACCACAGTTAGATGACCTATCCTAACTTGTATAGCAGTTAAAACTTCAAAATTACTCATGTATGACAATTAATTATTCATTAACTGATTTTCAGATGGATTTAGGCCCTTTTGGTAATAAACTATTAATAAAGAGCTAATTTCCAAAAGCATGTAAATCAACTCTGAGTACAAATTTAGGTATTGTTGCTAAT
>JXSR01S030238.1:10552-22268 GCA_000969725.1 Ophiothrix spiculata | reverse complement strand
AAGACCAGTAAAAAGCTTGTATTCTGTATGTTAAGTGTTATTTGCTGTTATAGAGAATACGTCACCCATGGTTACTGGCTCATGCTTGAATTCGCTAACATGTAGAGTTTGTGCGGTGATCACTTTCACTTTCAAGAGATATATAAAATACTGTTGAAAACTACAAGCTTCTATTAATACAATTTGTTTCTTTTTATCACCAGACAACCTCAACAAAGGTACGCCGTGGCTGCAGAAGCTCGTAACAATTTTGTCGCTGCTCTACAAAACATCGCTAGTGCTCAGAGCTACCTCGCTACCATCAAGTTCCCATATTGTACACCAGCAGAGATGCAGACATTGAATCTAGCCATTACCCATATATTCACTGATCTGTTAACGCCAGAGAGGCACAAGCATGCCATGGATTGCTATGTTGTGGTATACAAGAGATCGGCAGCGCTGGTTCAGTGGTTTGATTTTGTAAGTGTGCCATTCTTTTAATGTCTTGTTGGTTCAAGAAAGTATGCGGTATCTGTAATGGCTACCATGTATTATTCATTTACCATTGTCATCAGAATTTGAAAAACACCTCAAAAATGTTCTTGCATATGTTGTGGTATGCAAGAGATCTGCGTCACTGGTTTTAAATGTGTGATTTTGTGAGTTGAAATTGTTCTATTCATTTTTAAATTGTTTTATTCATTTAACACCTTGTCACCAGAATGGGAAAAAACCCTCGAAATTTGTCTCCCATAGTCAGTGACTTTCAAAATGGTTCTTCAGGTGATAGTGTTACATGAGGAACCAATAAAAGAGCCACTGATCCAAACCTGGACACTGAATTGTAGTTAGCAATGCAAATTTGTGACAATGACAGCTCATGAGCTATTGTACTTACAATGTATGACCTTGTGCACTTTTACACTTTTGTTGAAATAGGGGGAATGGGAAATTGTTTCTTCCCTCGCCGTTCACCACCTGAGGCCCGGGTTCGATTCCCGGTTGGACCTAGGTTGTACGAGAATATTGGAATTAGCATGACTTTCAGCAGAATGTAATAAATAAATATAAATTCATCATACAGATCCATATATCCACAATTTGACCAAAAGTTTTCATTTATTGTATTTTTGAAGTCAAGTTATTAGTCAGAGGGTTGTCCAGGTGTGATTTTGGATACCTAGATATTAAATTAGACACCCTAGAATTCTGATTTTTACATTGGGTTGAATAATTATACCCGGACACCCTCTTTCCATGAAATCAGTCATCTCAGATCATTTTGAACACCTTATTAAAATCATGGCTAATTAACAGCATGGTTGAAGTTGCAAACATCATCCTCATATCTCAGTATTTGATGGTTAACACAAAAAGATAAATACATTATCAACAAAACCCCCTCCATCTCCTTCCTAATCCTCGCTAGAGAAAAGACTATCAGTTGAATGTGGTAATCAAAATGCCACACAGTCCATATTGTCAACGATTATCAGAGTGACTCATCAAGAACAAAATATGCTCATTCATTAAAGTTCCATTTATCGTTGCAATTAATAAATAATTGAGGATCAATATTCTAGGGATCTTTATGGGCAATTGGATTGCTAATGGGTTGCAAAGCAAATAAAGTGTCAGGTTGAATCAGACCATCGATTAGACTGCTATGTGTGTTTTTACAATTAAAGGGACAAGCTATACATGTATATTAAAAGTAGGTTGCATAATTAAATTTACTTTGCTTGTTTTGAAAATGCTATGATCGCCCATTGGATAGTATCATAGCAATTATTTTATTATCTAGTATTATTTTTAAAAAATGATAACTATAAGCTTGTGTTTTTAGGCTAAGAAATGTGGCTGAATCTAGTATAGCATTTTATAAATCTAAAAAACTTTAAATTAAAAGCAATTAGATGATGATTTTTTGAATGTGTGATTAAATGAGGTATATAAATTATTCATTTTTCATTTTTTGTGATACAGTATTTGTTTTTCTCTATCTTGGAAAAAAATCATATTGCTCAAGTTACATAAATAAGTTAAAAGTTTTTATTCTTGCATAGATTCGTCAGGAATGTCAATAAACATAATTGAATATTTTCGTCAGAAAGTTGCAAAGAGAAAACTTGCTTGGTTTTCAAGTTTTGGTTTTGATAGTCCGTTCTTCTGTGTTCCTCAGTGGATCAGCCACTATGAAGTCGGTGTAGTAACCCCAGATTTTAAATCCAGTTTTATCCCCATCATGGGGGTGGCCGGATTCACCTCACACTCATGGCAGGGGAAGACAGCAAAATAGACAGTTGAAACCATCTGTTGTTAACTCTATTGAAAATTGTAATCATCAAAACTTTGATTATTTAACAGGTAATCAATAAGACAATCTTGGTCGATGTTGAAAAAAGCAGCAAAGAATGCACCACGATACAGAAAGAACTAAAAGCCGAGAGGATGAGGCTGATTAAAGAGAAAGTCAGGGAAAAGCTGGGAGATGAGGAGGCTGACAAGATTGAAATCAAAGAAGGTGGGTAGTGGATTTTTAACCATCACTTGCAAATGGACAGGCCCACTTTTTGATTTGAAGCAATATTAAATTTGGCATGTTCAGGGCTTCATTTTTTGAAAAATGTTGAAGAGCTATAAATAACTCTCCTGAAAGGTTCAAGGAGAGTTGTCAGGAGAGTGATTTGAGGTCACATCATTCGATATTAGCTGATTTTAGCAGTTTGAGGTGAGCTAAATATTAATCTCCTAAAAGACGTGTTAAGGCGAGCATAGGAGAACATTCACTCTTGCGCGCCTTAAAAATGAAGGCCTGCATGTTAGTGTGTGTGTCAGATAAACTTTTATCACGCCAATACTGTATCTGATACAAAATCATTGGTCATCAGGGTGTTGAAGGGGATCCTGGAGACACTCAAAACTAATCGCAATGTACGTGGTTCCGATATCTGCACTAGTCAGCACAGTATTTCTCCCCTATAGGCCATTCAATAAATTATTGGACAAGCAATAAACAAAAATCCAGAGTTAAGTGTCCCATTGTTTGTAAATGCAGTCCCTATCCTCTATTTTTTGATAAAAAAAATGTCTCTGATTTTAAAAAAGGTTAAGTGTGATCAATGTTTTTAAACTAAATAGTGGCCATATTTGCCAATTGAAGTCAGAGAGTTTTCAGTGTAGAAAAATATGGAGGAAAATTATTGGTGTTAAATAATGAATTAAGTATTTTCGATATGGAAGTGCATCTAAGGATTTTGACTTTGCGCCAAAGCGACATAAAAAGAAAAATACTACATCTGCATCCATTGCCAATTTTGGAAAGATCACCTCAAAAATGAGAGTAATTTTGATTATAATCTGAATAAAACTTAAATAAGTGAACGTTATATATTTATCAAAACCTTGTTTTGGGAACCCCTTGTGCCAATTTTTTGAGCTTTTGCGCCAATTTTGCAACATACGGCCTTAGCAGGAACAATGTGCATGTTAATGCTTATTTTCGTTAAATTTGTATATATGAATATTTTGCATCATTAATTGTATCGTCACATACGATTTTTATACAGGTGACACATCAGGAAACAAAGGTACAGTTCTGCTTTTGATTTTGAAATTGTTTACTGGATATGTGCATAAATGTGTTTTGAGTTTGTTGGTTTTTGATGTTTCTGCATTTACTCATTTCCTATCAAGCACATTTTGTTGTTTAAAGTTACATGCAACACTTTGTTTGTCTGTTGGCTGGTGGCAATTAACTAATATTCTGCAAATGTTTCTAACTGCATTCAACATAACAACAGATTTTTGTTGTCCACAGGACAGCCTTGCGAGTTTTGGAGGTTGTCTACAAATTTTTGACTTGTCCGTAATTTTTGCAACTTAATCAGGAAGTTTGCGGAGTTCCATACGTTGGTATATTTATATACTGCCCCCAATATGATGTGTACCATTTTGAAATATTAACACAACATCAGTGAGAAAACTTCTTTTTGTACAAAAAAAATGTGTGGGCTATTATTGTCAATAACTTTGAGATTGTCCACTGGACAATTAATATTTGAATATTCATTAAGCTTGTCCAAGACATTTTAAGCATGTCTTGGACAATGGACAAGTCTTTATATGGAACGCTGCTTCTACTATTGTTCAATTTATAGTTGTGAATGCAATCTTAACTATATACACCCCAACAAGCGCTTTAAATGTGTGTCATTTGATTACCAAATGATATAGTCATTAGAAAGCAGCTAAATGTATGCAACACTTTATTAGCTTAGCTAAAATGCATGGTAAACCAGCTGGTTGTCTCCCAGGGCAACAAGTATCATTTAACTTTATGCTAATGCTGCAGTATTATATTCTCAGTGCCTTTATTTGCTTAGCTAATCATGTCGTATATCGCACCTTAATATGAGCATTATGTGTTTTTAATAACCTGCTTTCCTTCAGCTCCATACATGGTAATAAAGTTACAGAACTGGTATTGTTGAATAATGTTATTAAAAATTTTCATTTTCAATGACAACCTATAAGGACATAATTATCTGTTGGTTGAAAAATGTGTACAACTTATTCTTACAATCCAATCGTCCACAGTGAGTTATTTGTATGTTGTGTATATGGTATGATCAGTGTATGAATTATTGAAATTTAAAAAATAATAACAAAAATACCCTGCATGCTGCATAAGTCCTGGCATAAGTGCATACTGAGTGATACTTTTATGACTAAGGACATACTCACATATGAGCAAGAATTTAAGCATGGCTTTTTTACCCACCTAGCGGAGAGCCGGTCATAAGCCGATTAAAAAGTCTGAATGCAATCAAACTAAAAGGGATTTCATATAAACTGTCTTGCTTGGGTCATAAGTTAACACAACTGTTAGGTTGACCTATTCCTAACTGGTCATGATTAAAATAGACAGTGGTAGTCTTGACAGGTATTGTATGTGAGGACATCCTGGCCTTAGTATCAACAAAGAAGTCTTATACTAAAAAAGGTGATATACTATTAGTTCTTCAAAGGCATTGATGGTATTCACATTCATGCTTTTTGTAAAATATTTATTGATTTCAATCATACTATACAGCACTTTGAATCAGACTGCACTTGGTTGATTAATTGGCATGCTATGTTGTATTATCAATCCATGCACTCACACTATTACAGCTTTATTTTTGAATCCTTGTAATTTTTATTTGTTTAACTTTGTGGTTAATCTGATAGGGCGAGTGAGCTGCCAAGTTGTGTAATTCTACTGGTCAAAATTCTGACTAATTTTGATCAGCCAATACCTGCGGTGATGGGCAGTCTGAACCATATAGTGAAGCGCCCACATCGAGGGTACCAGCGTAATCCTGGCCTTACTAGTATCAACAAAGAAGTCTTATACTAAAAAAGGTGATATACTATTAGTTCTTCAAAGGCATTGATGGTATTCACATTCATGCTATTTGTAAAATATTTATTGATTTCAATCATACTATACAGCACTTTGAATCAGACTGCACTTGGTTGATTAATTGTCATGCTATGTTGTATTATCAATCCATGCACTCACACTATTACAGCTTTATTTTTGAATCCTTGTAATTTTTATTTGTTTAACTTTGTGGTTAATCTCTGCACATATGCATGTTGTGTATGAAATGTTATTGAATAACACATCCATTTGAAGGCTAGAATCATAATCAGAGCTTCAGAAGTTGTACAAGTGCATCTTCTCACAGAGAGAATCCAAATTTACTTTTGTAACTAAGCTCTGAAATTTAACCCCTGAAATGAGGGAGTATTTGTCATTGATCTATTCGTGGTTAAACAATCAAGTATTCTTTTCCCATTTCAGATGATGGTTTAGCGGAAGCTGAGAAGGATGAGCCAGAAATAGCAGCATTAGCCGTCATCAGTGCAGAGACTGTATCACAAGCTGGTGATATAGGGGTATGTATAGTGTAAACCCCGGGGGGTTCTTCAAAAATTTTTGTACGGGTATGTGCCTGCCGGACTTTGAAAAAAATGAACATCTCTATACCTACTTTTGGCTCAAAAACCAACCCATCAATATACCAATTTTTATGGAAAAGCACCCAATTTTACTCAAATTGCGTGCTTTTTTGCAAATTTTTCCCAGCACCCAATTTATGAAAATTGGGTGCTTTCATCTCAGATGAAAACCACCCTATCGCTATACCAAAGTTTGTGGAAACCCACTCCAAAAGGCAGGCACATATACATATACCTTGTCAATGTAAGTAACCCCCCCCCCTTCCAGGGTGTAAACTTGGTTTTATATAGAGGGTGAATATGGTGGATTGTTTATAGCTAATAAATGTGCATTGCATATTGCAAGTGAAATGAGACAAAATCAGTGCAATTAAAGGGACTGTATGGCCTAGATTCTTCCCACTATTTTTTTACCTCTGCATATTTTTTTACTTGAATCGATAGAACATGATTTTAGTAATATAACCTACAAGTGGTTTTCCATGATTTTGAGGAATATTGGAGACAATTGCAATTCTTAACCTACTTTAATTTTTTTCGCCGGCGAAAAAAAGTGGTGTGAAAACAGTGTTTCTAGTTTGAAAACTGATAAAAATCTTGTTTCTACACTTGTGATGGCCAAACAAATTATTTTTGATGAAATTGTATCTCTTTTAATATGTTTTAAATTATCTTCAGGAGCTTTGTTTGATCTTTTATATGGTAAATCCATCTGAGGTACAAAGGTTAGGATTTATGAAACACACCACCATCAAAGAATGATATATTGCAAATTAATTATCTCTCAATTAGAGCCATTTGTGTGTAATTGTTTGCACTTTTTTGGATTTTACTATACTTTTAAGCTTTGTTTAGTGTATTTCCATAAATATTTAATTCTAGGTGGAATCTAGGCTAGTCACTTTAAGCGTGGTCAATTTTGATGCATGCTATTCACATGGCCCGTAGAGTCCAAATGAATTGGACAGCAATCAAACAGAATTGACCGCAAGTACAATGATTTTGTCTCATTTTACTAGCATAATAGAATGTAAATTTATTAAATAACCTAATTCAAGCATACATGACAGATAAATAACATTGAATTTTTGTGAACAGAAATATGCTTTTACATTGCCATCAAAATTCAAAACTAAGCTATTAAAACTAAATTACATTTTGTTGGTAACATCACATACCGGTCTATATAGCAAAACACGTATTTCGAGAAAATCACATTTCATTGATGCTAATGCTATGCATGCTAGATTTATCAGGAGGTTTAACAATTGAAGGGGTAGGCGCAATATAGTGCTAACCCTCATTCTGCACAAATTACTGGTTTTGATTTGAATTATTTTTTGACTACAAAGATGAAAAATAGTTTTCGAAAAGTTTATTATTATGAAGTACATGGGTGAATAAAAATATTTTGACCAAAATTGAAGTCCCACATGATTTCAATAAAGCAAGCCAGTCACTTGAAAAGTGAGGTTTAGCACTATATTGCCCAAAGTTCTCGCACATTATAATTTCTAACTTTCTAGAAACACTAGATGCCAGAGTTTTTTCTTTTTCAAAATGCCAGATCTAAGAGTACTTGATGCGAGGATTATAAATCAAGTGATTCCAGAAAACGTACAGTGTTTCTAAATGATCTATGGCGCTTAATATGAATTCAGGGGCAATATAGTGCTAAACCACAGTGTCTGATTTTTAAGCCACCCTTAGACTTTTGGACGGCTAAATCTTAGCCATACAGTGATTTTGCTGAAAATAGTATACAATATGGTGATAATTAAACTGAACTAGAGGTGTTTTTCCCAAAATGAATTGAAAAATGATGTAATAACTTGTTTTAATTGTATCTTGTTTAAAACCAGAACAAAGGTGGTCGAAAAATAGGTGTGGGTTAGCACTATATTGCGCCTACCCCTTCAATTTGAAAACTGGTTGTTGAGTCACTTAGTCTTAATTGCCTAGTTGCCATTGATGTCAATGCCACAAGTTTGAGATTTATTTGTATAAAGTTTAATGGTTCTAAACCTGGTTATAGCATCATTCATTACTTCATTGGTTAAGCTGACATCGATGCCAAAAACTGGAGATTTAGCTACTGATTCTAAGGCCAAAAAATAAATTGTTTGTTTGCCCTCCAGTGGAAAAATTAAAACATTTTAGGTCGTTTTTGTTTCGCCTGAAAATTTTCAGAAGAGACATAGCGATGCAATTTTCTGTCCGCCGTCCGGAGCGTATCTCGAAAACCGCATGCCCTATGTTAATGATATTTGGTGACTGGGTAGACCCGGAGCTTATCTGGATCCAGTAACAATTTGGGCACAAAATATGCTAATTAAGTACCTAATTTGCATAATTTATGCGTAAAATGTAGCTTATTTTTCAACTTTGTCCGATTTCAAAGGTTGAGGTGTCAAATTGTGTGTCTTGGACCAGTAATCAAAAGTGCCAATGGTGACCCTGTTGTATGACCTTTCCCTTGGGATCCACCCCACAACTGAATGATTAAGTAGGCGGTCGACACGCAGACGAGACTACTGGTTCGCGAACCATCTTGTTTTATTTTTTATTTAATCTTCACATATCTTTTTAAAGAATGATGACATTCCATGGATTTTATCGTGAATACCAAGCAGTGCAGGGCTTAATCAAAGATTGTTGGTCATTATTTAGAGAAAATATGCATTTACTACTAAATGTGACTTTATACTGCTTAATTTTACATTTTCCACCAAATATATTGAGTTTTCATATTTTACATGTTTGAAGATAAAAAAAAATACCCGACCCAAATTTTTGACATTTTAGGGTTGGTCGTGGAGGGCAAACAAACATATTTTTTTAGGCCTAATCATATGAGTATAAATTATCTCTGCCTATATATTTTGCCTCAATAATATTTTTTGCCGTGTGTGTTAATTTCTCTGTAGGATGCTGACAAAGACAACCCCGTTAGTGATGCTGACATCCCCACACCACTCCCCCTTGATGAACTGGCTCCAGCTCCCAATATGGATGATATATTTGGTAAGTTTTAATCAGGGTGAAATATGATTTTTTTTTCAAGGCTAATGAGAAAATATCTTGAGGTTTTTTTTTTCTTTACAGAGTTTAATGATTCTGAAAGAGTTTGAGCAGAGTATGGCACATTTTCCAGTTTCTGTTTTACGACATCATATTTATTTGGATAAGAATTTGTGACAAATTATTATCACTGCTGATTATTGATCAATGCAACTTATGTTTAATCATCTGTTCGATGGATCAGATCTATTGGTCTTGTAGTATAGAACCTGTTTAGAAGCAAAATGACAATATGTTATACATTGAGTCTTTACTGGATTTGAAAGTTGGTTGTAACCATGGTAACTCTCAAAAGTAGTGTAGTAGATTTATTATTGTATGATATCCATGCATTCAGCTTCGCTTTGCCTACTGATATGGCACTTCTTCCAAGATAATTTTCCATATCATTTGGAGGGAAAGATGCGGCTTGAAAAGGGGATCTTGTGTCACTGTCCTGGTTATATGGTTGTGAGTTGTAGGTTCTGACCAAAGCAAATCTAAAATGAGATCAATGCCTATACTTCTTGCTATAGAATTATGCTTGGCATCAAAAGGATCGACAGAGTGACCTCCATCTATAATCTGATCCAGATCCACATCTGGTGGAGAAAGTTAGGTCTCATCAGCTCAGATTTTTAGGCCATTTTGCTCTGGATGCCTGAATATGACCATGCATAGAGTGGACTGTGCATTCTATCACATGGGAAAAAGAAACCAGTAAGCATAGATTAATAAAAGTCCAGATAGGCAATTTGTCTATTTGCACCCTAAAAATCCGGCTAAGTTAGGGATTTGCGCCACGTGGGCACCATGCCTAGACCGATGCTGTGCGAGTGCGTAGTGACTCCGCCGTGCGTTGTGTCGCGCGCTACTATTTCTTGACTACAACGCAATGCGCGTCTTACATTTTTGCCGCTAAATTGGGCGTAAGCACAGAACAACGCTTGACTGGCCCGACAGCCGTATTCTCAGTCAAATTACCATTTAGTTGCCAGAGTACGCCAGTAAGACAGCAAAGTCTTTTTCTGCAATACATCCAAAACCTTTTGGATGATAACAGAGTACATGCTTAGCTTTAGAAAGCTTACGTGAAATGCCTCATGCTGAGCTTTAGAAATGTTAGGTGAAATAACTCATGCCCATTGTTGCTGGTAAACTTGTAGTCGCCTGCACCACAGCTGACTGATGATGATGACCATACCTTTACATTATTTACCCAATGACTAATAATATCCCTTTTATTTTTTGGTATCCAGGTAATATTGAGCAACTTAAGAGAGAACACGAGGAACAACAGAAAGAATATGAGAAGCAGCAAGAGCTAGCTAAAGCACGCGCGGATCAAGGTCTACAGGATAAATTGGCAAGGAGACGCAGCAGGAGGCGACGTATGCAGGCCAACGAGGCAGAAGCACAGGCACTCAATGTTACCGGTAATAATGAATACTATCAAATGATGTAAGGGGGATGTGGATGTGAAAAGGAATAAAGAAACCATAATTTTTTTAAGGAGCTAAAAGTATATCACGTTTAACATTTTTTGTGAAAGGAGAAAATCAACAGCTTTTCACCTATGTTGAAATAGCGTTTTAAACTTCAATCATGTACTCACGTACACATAAGTGAATATATACCCTGAGGTTATATTCATTGTTAGATGATGATCAGCTATTTATATATGTACAGAATTCAACTTTACCGTCGGTCCCGACCGACAGAATTTCGTAAGGATCGACCAGTTCAGCAATGAGATGGTCCTTCGGTCCGATCGTTTTTTTTAGGCTGTCACTGATTTTGGATTAAAGTCCTTCTGAAGGACCTGTAAATTTAGTGAAGGACCTGTGGATTTTGAGACTTACTGGTCCTTCTGTCCTGTGGATTTATAAGTGTAAAGGCAACCCCTGTATGTACCGGATGGATTTTTTAGCCAAGTAGCACCCTGTGTACAAGCCTCTACATCATGGATATGCTTTGAGGGCCTAGCTCATTCATCATAGCTAAGTTTAGCCGTCTTCTAATTGATCCGGTGTAGGAAACAGCCCTGTACAGCTCGTCCCAAAATTAATGCAACGAGCAAATAAAAAATATTTAAAAATTGTTGTCAAAAGATTAAATCATAGTCATATATGTTTTTCAAAAGTAGAGTAATAACTCTACAACATGCTTTTTGTCCCATTTTAAAAGTTCAAAGTTTATGGCGTTTTTTGTGGGAAACCATGTATTTGAATTGGTCTTTTGGGAAGGGGTGGGGGGTGGGGGGTGATTGGACCATCTACAGTTGATCTCATAATTCTGTTTTCAACACAAGCTTCTTAATTGTTTATATTTCAAACCACCTTAACAGATAATACTTAACCAAAGAACACCAAAGAGTGCTGATTAATGGTCACCTTGATAATTGATCACCTTGCGTATTTACAGTTATATATATTATTGACTAATTGAAGTCACTATATGTAGGATAACACTCTTTGAGATTCCAATCTCACTGTTAAAATATCCATTTTGTGTGTTTTACATTCCAAAGTATTTTTATATGAATTGTAAATACTGTATAAAATTTAATGTACATTATGAAAAAAAGTTTGTGTGAAGTATGTACTCTGTAATTCTCACACATAGGGTATCAAATTTGTGTTTTAAGATTTCTGGTAATAATTGT
>JXSR01S030236.1:97329-112403 GCA_000969725.1 Ophiothrix spiculata | reverse complement strand
TGGTACTTTACATGGTTAACAGTTAATTTGTTAGCCAAATTCAAGTCAGGTGTTCTATACATCCAATGAACAGTGATTTTGCAATATTGCTCAAGTGTTTCATGATTTTAAGTTTCAAGTAATTTTAAGTCTAGTAATTTTAAAGAGATAGCATTATGAAATTGATTGGTTCATCTTGATTATGAGAAAATGTATTGTTGAAATTGTAAAGCCCTAGATCAATGGCTAATCTATGATAGTGTAAAAAAAATAATGAGCTTGAAGAGTTTTATAAGCACTCTATTAATTTAACACTTATTCATTAATTTTAACTTACGCCTTATTGATCTTTCTATGTTATTCCCCTATATTCCATAGAATGACTTTATTGAAATATTGTTCCACTAAATCAGCAGTCAGTTTTTCAATGCTGAGCTTGAATTAGGTATTCAAACACGCCATCCCAATACGTTTGTAGTTTTGGTCGTCATCCTCCGCTTCCCTCTTATTTCCATGACTGAATGTCCTTACTCCTTTCCTCAGAGCTTTCACACACTTACCAAACAGCCAACTGGCTACATTGTGTGCTTTTCTCCATGCTACATCACATACTGACTTGCCTCCAATGACGAATTTGTACGTTGCTCCTTTTCTTAGGAGCAGAGTGTGTGTTGACACTTCTTTGAGAATGAAATTTAATTGTTCATTTTCATTTTTGTCTCTTAAAAGCAATTGACATGTCTCAATATCTACCAGTGATGAGTGCATAAGGCACTTGTTAATGCAACATTTTTCAGTTAAGATTTTAATTGCTGGTGGGAATTCTGACATTCTTCTCCTCATTTTAGGAGCTCCTGCATGGTTTTCTGGAAAAAAAACAAACGGTTCAGATAATTAATTGTAAGAATTTATAATTGTTATTTATTGTTAATCAGCTGAACCTTTGCGGTATGGGGGCCAGGCTATAGGGCCTATGTACAAGGCCATAGATATAGTTTTAGTAGTGTAAATACAAATAAGTGGTGTCAAACCTTTGTCAGCTATTACATTAAATTCTATAAATAACCAACCAATTGTGATCCTCTTCCAATGTCTAGAAACATTGATTGAGAATCAAGTTGATACTGATCCCCAGTGGCGTAACTTTGGTAGCGGGTGCCCGTGGGCTGTTTTATGAAGGTGCCCCTAAACGGAAGCTCCGAGGTTTTTTACTGCATCTTCAATGGAAAAGTACCAAGATTTTTACTATTTCCCCCTCCATTTTTTTTTTCGTGTGGTCAACTCAGGGTGCCCCCTAACCCGGGTGCCCGCGGGTTTGCCCACCCCGAGCCCATAGGAATTACGCCACTGCTGATCCCCAGTCAAGAAATCGGCAACCAATTTGCTGCTGGCTGCGCTAGCATGCCCGCTGTCACTGTCAAATTTGTTGTCTATTTGTACAAAATCTTCAGGGACCAGTTTCATTATCTTCATGAAGAAGACACCAAGTGGATTAGGAGATGGTCCACCACCGGTCTTTGGCTTCTGTTTGCTGAATTCCCTCTTTAATTGCAGCCATGCGCTTATAAGCATGTTTTGGCCATATCATATATTTTGCCATACTTGGCAAAGAAACCATTTTGGACGTAGGTCCAAGCATCTTCCTTTCTTTTTTTAGTGTTGTTATCTGTACGCTTGTCTTCTATAACCTTAACCTTCTCAGATATCAAGTTGAGCAAGTGTTCTTTATGGTCAACCTCGCAGTTAGATCCTGTCTCGGTTTTTATTTTAATTTGAGATTGCGGCCTTGTTGTCAATGGACTCCATGTTGACCATAGTTCTGAACTAGGCATGCTCATATCAATTATAGTTAGCCACTTAGACCAGGTCTAAGATTTAGTCTCTGCGGTCTAAACTTGATCTTTTTAAAAAAGTCAAGTTTAGACTGTTGGTTTTAAACACCTTCCTCTATTCCCATGATCAAATGTTCTTTCCTCAGGGCTTTCACACACTTACTAAATTGCCAACTGGCTACATTGTGGGCCTTTTGCCATGCAAATCTTTACAAATCCTCTATCAGAAACTACACTTATGAAAGAAACGGAGACAAATTAATTAAGACCATATGGGCACAACCATTATTGCGAAGTGGCATGTGGAAATGGAAGTTACTTTGTAGTGGTCCAACACGACATAGACTCTTGCACAGTGATATACAGTTGCCAGAACAGAATTACAAAATCTTTCAGCAAGTTCACCAAAGGTGGAAAGCTCCTTGGGTCTTCCTATACTTTGAACTAAGGCCATGCCATCAAAGTGTGCAAGTAGATAATGTGCTCCTGGGGAGATCTGACAGTGTATGTCCTCCATTTTCATTAGGGGCGCACCATTAGATATCTGAGGGGGGTAGGAAGTTTTTGGGAAAAAAATTCCCCCTTCAAAGGCAGAAGAAAAAAAAAATTCTCTCCTGAACATGGAATGGGGGAAAAAACAGGTAATTTAGAAAAAAAAAATCGCTCCCGAACGCCCACCTTCCTACCCCCCCCTCAGATATCTAATGATGCGTCCCTTTTCCAGTAGGGGTCTAGCTCAAAGTACAATCATCACATGCCAATGATATAGGAACAGGTGTCAATTCATGTTGTAAAATCCTTTGTAAACTGACTTTCCTGTCTGCGTTAGTGGCATGAGAAGACGCTGAATAATTGTGGATATGCTTCGTTTTTTGCAGTCTTTGGTGACAAGGTTGGCCGAGGATCATGTATATTTGACATGGTCTTAAATTTCCTACTGATTGGCGAGTCAAACGCCACCTCTGGATTGTTTGAAATGCATGGATAAAATGATAATTGAATGTTGCAGAGTAGAAATTGATTAGAATGTGTTCATTATGCTAATTAGTTCAAAACATCTGTTCTGTTGTTTATTTGTTAGCCATGATAATGTAATACTTTACACAGAGACATTAGTAAAAGTTTTCTTGAGAATAATTGATCAATTGATGTGAAATTTGACATGGTTGTCCTATATATGATTGTATAATAGTTGATAATGTAATAATAACACCCTTTGCTCTTTGACTCATGAAAGGTTATGGATCAACCAAGTTAATCTCTTTGAAATGTGTTATCATTTACAGTTCCTTCACACTTTACATCATGTCCTGTTTCAGCACTTTCACTTTCTTCAGTAAGGTTGTATCTAGCTTCTTCCTCCCTCACTCCTGGATTATAAAATTCAACTGTGATTTCTTGATGTTGCAGGCCTTGAAACGTAAGGATTAAAGTCCATTCGATAAAATGAGAATTAAATGTTGCAGAGAAGATATCAGAATGTCTTCATTTGCAAATTAGTTCCGACGTCTGTTCTGTTGTTAATTTGTTAGCCATGATAATGTAATACTTTTCCCAGAGACATAATTAGAACCATTTGAATACATTAGAATAATCAAAGGTTTTCTTGAGAGTTTACCATTTGATGTGAAATTTGACAGGGTTGTCCAATATGATAAGCCAGTGCAGCTCTTGCATTTGCTATCAATACAGTTGGTACTGGACATCACACACCAGCAGACCCATGAGGGTGCTCCTTGAGGTTGCGGGTATAACATGTTCCTTTGCATTAATGGCACTGATCCTTTTAAACCTGGAAAGTTCTCTTTGTAGCACTAGACATGTTACCATCTACTTGCACTGATCCAAGATCTAAATATTTCTGATATGCTTCCAATAGAAATGGCAAATTCTGATGCAAGAATTGCATCAACAGGATTTATTTTTAACTTATACAAAACCAACAGTAACTGTAACTTAGTACCGTAAACCGGGGTGACTTTGAACACTTTGAGGTGGTCATATTAATTAGCCATTATCTCATTTATCCTTGAAGATATAATTTTTTTAAATTAATGATTGAAAAGGGAATACTATACGCAGTGTTACATGTTAGAGACACTACCGTAGGTGTTGCCAGTTGTTCGTTATAGCCTTATAAATGTGTTGCCAAATTTACAGCAATTTTCGTAGGTAGGAAAAATCTCAATGGTTACCATGGTAACAATGATCCAATGAAATAAAAGTTAATATGGTTGGATCAGGAATATAATAGTTTACAATAATGAATGTAAATAATTTTGTAAATTTCCTTCGTATTCTCTATATTGAGAAAAACTGATCCCGGGGTGACTTTGAACGCCTATATCTCCCATATAAACACATGCACTAGCTGGGCAACCAGCACACGTTTTGTTGCTTACAGATTTTTAAGTCTAGGACACTGTGTTTGCATTATCATCCATTTTTGAATTTTTATGATCAAAACAATTGTATTTCTGTGGGATAATGACATTTTCTAGTTCTAGGAATGTATTTATCTCACTTTATTCCAGAAAAATGTGTACCCTTCAAAGTCACCCCATGCCGGGGTGACTTTGAACGGTACTTAAAAATTGAAAAATATATATCTAAAATAACAGCTAGTTCTACAAAAATGTAACATGAGAAAGGCCATGCCCCAGGGGGTATTTTGAAAGCAAAATATCAGAATCTTTTCTATGTTGAAAATCTAAAAAATGGCAAAATCTGAAAAAAGCGTTCAAAGTCACCCCGGTTTACGGTATCTATTTTCTTAATAATTGGTAATTTGATATGTGGTATATCACAATCACGTGGACTAGTAAGAAACTTGAACAAAATATCGGACAGCTCAGAACATAAATTGGCTTAAGTTCCATACACTTTGTCTGCATTTGCTAATTATAGTGCCAAAAATGTGTTCTGTTGTTGATTTGTTAGCCATGATAATGAAATACTTTTCCCAGAGACATAATGGGCAGTGTTTGAATACATTAGAATAAGCAAAAGTTTTCTTGAGAATTGATCATTTGATGTGAAATTGTACATGGCTGTCCTATATATGATTGTATAATAGTTGATAATGTAATAATAACACCCTTTGCTCTTTGACTCATGAAAGGCTATAGATCAACAAAGTTAATCACTTTGAAATGTGTCATCATTTACAGTTCCTTCACTCTTTACTTCATGTCCTATTTCAGCACTTTCACTTTCTTCAGCAAGGTGGTATCTAAACCTTCTTCTTCCCTACACTCCTGGATTATCACATCCAACTGTGATTTCTTGATGATGCAGGCCTTGAAACATAAGGATTAAAGTCCATTGCATAAAATGATAATTAAATGTTGCAGAGAAGATATCAGAATGTCTTCATTTGCAAATTAGTTCTGACGTCTGTTCTGTTGTCAATTTGTTAGCCATGATAATGTAATACTTTTCCCAGAGACATAATAAGAACCATTTGAATACATTAGAATAATCAAAGGTTTTCTTAAAAGTTGACCATTTGATGTGAAATTTGACAGGGTTGTCCAATATGATAAGCCAGTGCAGCTCTTGCATTTGCTATCAATACAGTTGGTACTGAACATCACACACCAGCAGACTCATGAGGGTACTCTTTGAGGTTGTGGGTATAATCTGTTCCTTTGCCTTGATGGCACTGATCCTTTTAAACCTGGAAATTTCTCTTTTGTAGCACTAGGCATATTATTATCTACTTGCTAGCTGATCCAAGATCTAAAAATTTCTGATATGCTTCCAATAGAAATGGCAAATTCTGATGCAAGAATTGCATCACCAGGATTTCTTTTTAACTTAAACCAACAGTAACTCTAACTTAGTATCTATTTTCTTAATAATTGGTAATTTGATATGTGGTATATCACAATCACATGGACTAGTAAGAAACTTAAACAAAATGCTAAAAAGCATTACATCTTGTCAATACAGTTGGTACTGGACATCATACACTAGCAGACTCATTTCCCCATTTTTTCCCAAGATTCTTTTCAATCTTGTCATTTAGCATGTCCAAAGTAAATATACTCTGTAAACCTTCAAGGTTTATAGAGTGTAGTTGATTTTCTCTATACAGTTTGGTAAATCTTACCCACACTATATCTCTTCTACCAGGGCAAGTATAGGAAATATCACTTCTTTCAAGAAACAACTTGACCAATGAACAGATTTCTTCTGTTGAAACAATATCCCAAGTCCTTATTGGCTAAATTCAATCTTATTTTCTCAAGGAAAAGAATGATTTGTTCAAATACAGTCAATTTGCAATTTCCCAGATGTGGGTAGGAAAGGTGACACAATGTTAAATAGCGCCATAAATGTCACACATGATGGAAGACCTGTGTAGAAACTGTTTCTATTCATCATTTTTAAATGTATCCTCGTTAAATGACAAACGTTCCTTCTATTCAAGTTTTTGGCGAAGAATTTGATTGTCTCTTGTCAGCTGCTTGATTTCACGGTCCCATTCAAATTCTGTATTCTATCTATTGATAGCAAAACCAAGTTCATAGGGGGTTCCGTTACAAAAATTCAGGGGGAGGTGTTACAAAAAATAGCTTGGTTAGACTAGGGTTAATCTGAGGGTTTAATTATAACAGCTATAATTGAATGCACTGAGAATATTGAATTTAATTGACGAACCATCATAATAGTAAGCATTTGGCTTACAAAATTCCAGTTCTATGCTAAAACTATGCCTCATTGTTCATCAAAAATTGTCTATCTTGGATTGTTTTCAGTTTGGGACAGCAAATAGGGTATCAAATTAAATGGTATACGTCAATCGAATTTAAACCTGCGATTCTTCAACCGTGTAACTTGTGTGGATTTTTCACTTTTTATCTACGACAAGGTTGAAACCAAAAAAGAGTGATCTTAATAAAATTTAAATTATATTGAAATAGCGCCTCATTAAAAATGATAATTTTTACCGTATGAAGTTAAAATACAATTCCTGGGACAACGTATACTAAAGGTGCAGGAAGTGCACGTCTCGATCGTACCAGAATCAATACTATACTCTCTGTTTGGGAAGAATAAATAAAGAAGATCTGTCAAGAACAAGCGAGTCACACAACAATGTACACTTTCCAATTGAAGGGTGTCCTCACACTAACAGGGTTGGCTTTTCCCGGCTAAAACTAGTTTTTGCCGCTTTTGGCAAAAACTGGTTTTAGCCAGCTTAAGCCAACCCTGATGTCAGTGGCACTTGAAATGGTTCGTCAGGTGACAGTGTCACATGAATAATCCTTTTAAGAGTCAGTGACATCAGGGTTGGCTTTTAACTGGCTAAAACTAGTTTTGTCGCTGCCGGCAAAAACTGGTTTTAACCGGCAAAGAGCCAACCCTGCACACTAATCTCAAACTCTATTGTTGCCTCCAAGATACAACTTTCCAGCTGCAGTTTCTACTCGCACAAATCTGCTCAAGGTGGAATGGTTTGATTTGATTAAAATGTTTTGCTCTATTACACTGAAAAACATTGTTTAGAAACGTGGTGCATAATAGTGTTTTGATGACTACGTGTTTAGAAATCAAATACTTCATGAGAGATTTGATATACATGTTTATAGATCTGACATATGCATGTTTAGACATTTGATAGTGTTTAGAAACGTGGTGCAAAAAGAGTTTACACGCTAAACGCGGTTTTTGCAATGCAGGCTCGAGAAATGAAAACATTTTTTTTTTGACCTTGACAGGGGACTTGAACCTGATCTGAAAGTCCGGTGCTCTGCCAACTGAGCTCTCGATGAAGCCATTGATGGAAAGGGAATATAGGCAAATAGTTCAAATCGCATTTCTACCACTTCGAAGCGACTAAATTGTTCATAGAAAAACATTTCTATTCAATCTTTCCTTTCCATTAAGCAACTTCTCATTGCTTTATTTAATTTTGCCGTTACGGCTGCCCCTTGACTGTATTGGTAGTATGTCTCCGCAACTTTCTGAGAGTGACCCATCTTTTGGGCAAGTGTCTTTTTGTCCATCCTTTCTGCTCCTAGAGTCCCCACCGAACGCCTTAATCTACGACTTCCAACCGTTCCCTCTATTCCCAGATTACACTTCTTGGTATGTTCGTTCAAGCACCTAGTCAGGGCGTTGGAGTTCATCTCCCCTCCGTTCAGCGTTGTAAATAGGATATCTCCCCCCCCCCCCCTTATCTTGTATCAATATCGGTCTGAAAGATAAATGAAAATAAATAATACAAAATAGTTGTTGTTAACATTGGGTAAAGCTTTGTTTTTATTTATTTGTTATCTAGTGCAGTGTGCATCTTTCAATTCAATTTATTGCACCATCAGATTTCATTTTCAATATTTATATTTTTTCAGGGCGTTCCTTTCAAAAATATGTTTATTTTTGACATTGTTCCATAATATAAATCGTAAACGTATAAGAGAACGAAATGAAGCCTCGTTTTTCACGTACACTTACTACGCGAACGTAATTTGATATTTGGTTTGTCTTCATTTACTCGTCTGTGTTGGGATAATGTCTCAAATGCAATAAATGAATCAGAAACAACATGAACGAAAAATAATAACATTACTAACACGTACGTACCGGTAGGTTACCAAAATGTACTATATAGTAAATGAAACGATTTTACCCACCTGGCTGTATGTCTTTTTTGGGATTTATCGGTCACTGAAGAAGTCACCGAAGACACGTCATTAGCGCTTGAGCTATCAATGCTATATTAAGAGAAACGATGACAATAATGTAATAAGTATTAAGTTTAACATCATACAAGAATATAAAATTTGGTGTCGCTTTACTTTAAGGCGATAACAGAGCACTGAGGCAATAAAACATAATTTTAAACCGTTATTGCTTAACTTTACGTCCAGAACCCTCGTCTACCCGAGACGTTTTAGCCTATTTTTGTGACATTTCTGTAAATTTCATGATTTGGGAGATGATTTGCCATGCTGAAAATTAGGCCCCAAAAAATATATGTTTGGTTGTCCTCGACCGCCCACGCCTATTCCTTTTTTTTTTTAATTTTAGACATTTTTAAGGTTGAACTTGTTGCTTTTTATCGCAAACATTGAATATATTCCGCTCATTAATTCGTTCTGCATTTCGCATCTGTACTCTTTATTTAGTGGTGTGCGGCCAAAAATAAAAATAACGATCGCTAAAAGACAAAGTGTTATGCAAAATCGACGAAAAAGAAATACCTAATATTAACAAATTATATACAGTGGAAACTCTTTATAACGAAGTTGCTGGGGACAAACAAATTACTTCTTTATATCCAAAATTGTCTTATATCAGGGTTTTGAAAACAATAAAAAACAAAGAAAATTAGTTAAAATAGTACAAGGAAAATGGTTCTTTATAACAGGGTTTTTCTTATATCAGATTTCGTTATAATGAGTTTCTACTGTATTTGTATATTTTTTAATGTTATTTAATCACTTCATATATTTATTAGTTTAAATATATTTAAACAAAACAATGAAAAATACCTTTTTTCAGAAGTTCTTAGGCCCAATCTAACGAAATTGCATGAAACATACGTGTATTTAAGGAATCTAACATGTCGTTGTATCCTGTGTGCACTGCAAACTCGAGTGATGTTTGACAGAGTTTGTAGTGTAGAAATGACTACAAAATTACTGAATATTTATAAGGAAAAGGCGGACAAAGGCATCTAGTTAAAGCTGACAAAAGTGGCTGCTGTAAAATCAGGTCCATGGGGCGACATTGATAGCAGTGAAGAGGTGGCAGCGTAAGCTGCATTGATGCTAACGGTACGGGTTGGGAGAGCAACTTGAAAAAAAAAATGAAACTTCCACCCGCCCGCACCTCCTCTCAAATTGGGTGTGGAGGACAACCAAACAATATTTTTTTGGCCTTGCACTTGCACCTCCACCCTCTGATCAGAGGAGTTTATATTCCTCCCTCTCTCTTTCTTTTCTCGTGTTCTTTTTCTTCATCTTGTCATCTCCGTATCTGAATCTCTCTCATCCACACTTTCATTGCTCTCATCTGTAATTTCTTGTTGTTGCCCAATCAACATGCACTCTTGTGGTCCGAGATAACTCTGGGACTTTGCACTTCTTGTAGAATGCCTAATGTTTCTGTTCTGTCCACTTCTCCACCTCATCAGCAGCTATGAAGTACTTGAATCCCTTTTGGAATGGGAAAAATGAGGGATGCTGCACCACTGTACAACCACAAACAGAGAAGGGCCTCAAGTTGATCTTTATTTGTGACGCGTTACATCAAAAGGTACAAGCTTGTCTACCTTGGACAAAATTGAGATTTTTGTGTTACTTGTAAGAGGACAAAATAAGCTTTAAAATGATACATTGCTTGTGAAAATTCAAGTTTTAGTTTCAAAGTTATGATGAATAAAGACGTTTGTTTTCTTATTATTTTCTTTATAATTTACAAGCTTAATTGGCCTGTATCTCGAAACTTGCTTGGCCGACAACTTGTACCTTTTGATTTTCCTTACTGTTTGATTTATGTTGTGTTATATAGGGGTCGGCTATTTAACGGGCCTTATTGGCCTTCCAGCCGTCTCCTCCATAAGATTTTATTTGTCTGTCATTTCAATATGTACTGTTTTATATGGAAATAATAAAGTTGAAGTTATTATTGTAACGCATCAGATTTATTCCTTCATGATTATTTAACACGCATATCTCATGTCTGCTTAAGGGGTTTTCTCTAAGATACAAATACTCCATTTATTTTCTTGAAAATTTAGTATTTGGAAGATTTATTTGTGCTGATAACGATTCTAAAATAACAAATATAGGTCACCGTGCTCGTTTTTGAGATACAGGCATTTCAAAAAGTACATATTTTCCCAAAAAATCACCCGATTAACCATACAAAGTATAGGGAAAACTCGAAAATGTCGATCATTATGTGCTTGTAAAATAGTAAATCCTCCATTTATTTTTTTAATTTTTACATATGTTAAATCACTTTTTGCGCTCTTCAAAATACTGAAATAAAAAAATATGGTCACCGTGTTAGTTTTCAAGAAAAACGACTAAAACTGGCATTTTTTTGATAAAATTTGATTACTTTAAATGCACATCTGCGTCTGCATATTTCCCGCGTATATATTACGCAGCTAGGCGGTGCGTGATTAACCAAACGCGTTAGTAAAGCATGCGTTCAGCGTGCTTTGAAATTTGAGCACGCAAAACGGATGCAAACACTTTTTTGATTTCTTACTATTTATGAAAAAAATCGTTATCCCGCAGTCGTAAGCAACTGCATCTCAGAGAAAACCCCTTAAAAGATCTTCACATGATGTTCTTGCTTTTTTTGTGGGCCATGGTGCTTTGGTCCATCTATGTTATCCCCCTGGACTTTGTACCCTTCTTCAGGCACTGAATACTTCAATTTCAGACATGCTTCAATCCATGAGTAGCCGACCACCCAGATCTTTGCAGCAATCCTGTAGAAATATTTGAGAGTACTTTCACATACCAGATTGTCATCTGCATTAGATATGACATGAGTTGTGAGAAATTTGTTTGATATTTTCAAGTTTTACCCAGATCTGTGCAGCAATTCTGTAGAAATATTTGAGAGTACTTTCACATACCAGATTGTCATCTGCATTAGATATGGCATGAGTTGTGAGAGATTTGTTTGATATTTTCAAGTTTTACCCAGATCTGTGCAGCAATCCTGTAGAAATATTTGAGAGTACTTCACAAACCTGATTCTCATCTGAATTAGATATGACATGAGTTGTGAGAAAATTGTTTGATATTTTCAAGTTTTTAAAGTTTTCCTGTTTTAAGATGATTTTGTGAGTTTTCTTACCAAAAAACAAAATGCCATTTTTATCACAAATTTTAGTTATTTTTAAGAGATCAATTTACGTTTCCCGGCATAATTGACCTTCATAATGCAAAATATATGTTAACACTAATGCATTTATTTGTATTATGTCAAAAAACAAAATTTGATCTTTTCATCATATTTTTACTATAGCAGCAATTTATTCAAAATCTTCAATCGTGACTTTCCGCTCATTATGCCAGAGCACCACTCATATTATACAAGTTTTTTCTTATTCTATTTCCAAATTCCAAGTTCGTATTAAACAATTATATACAGCAAGAGTAATTCACACATTTGTGACCTTCCAGCCCGTATGAGCAGTAAATGCCAGAAACTTCATTTTGCGCTATAGGTGGAAATACATGCCAAGGTCATTATTTGCCGAAATTGATTTTTTGACAGATTCACAATCTTAGTGCTTACTACAAAATACCAGCAAAGTTTCATTTCATGAAAATAATGTGAAATTAATTGTCTTATTCTTAAGATGATCAACAGAAAAAATAGGGCTTAATAATCTTTGAATGCGTTTATCTCAGTTATACGTTTTACTCCCTGACAACCTTTGATGGACCATAACTTGACTTCTGGAAATTGTGTGAAGTTCATCGAGGTGTCATTTTAATCCTCAAAGCATGGTCTTTGCAAATAATTAAAAAAGTGAAAATGACAAGAGCTGGCATTTACTGCTGTTTTGGGCTGGAAGGTCACATCTGATAATAACAGTAACCAGTATGTAGTGCATTATAGCTGTCACAACTACCCATCTGCCAAAAATTGTTTTTTACAATATAAGATTTTGATCAAAAATGGTTTATAGTGAAAACAACATAAAATGGAGGAATGTAACTATCTAAAAGCGTAAGTGTATTTTGTGAAACAAATTGTTTTGACATCAAAAATTGGATAAAAACTACGTGAATACTTTCCTATACTAATACATGTAGAATTAAATTTGGGATCCTGAATTTAATTCAACAAATTTATGACCATAACAGAAAAAGTAAGCATCTTTGAGCCAAATCGTTTACAGGGTATTCATACCTACCAAAAACAAACCCAATAAGCCCAAAAAATCAAAAGTCATGGGTGACAGGGGGCGCTTCATTTTTAACACCATAGAGTATTGCTTTAAAGTGAATATGAAGTGGCAGGGAAGTTTGTGTTATCTTGAATAAGTCTAGGGTTGGCACCAAAAATAGGGTCGTTTGGGTTATGCCAAACAAGCCATTACTTTTTGGCCCAAGCTTATACCAAAATGTAATTTAAGTTTGTATCATTTCTTTTCACTATGCAAAAAATATCTGAGTAAGTATTAACTCATGTTGTGTTTCCAAGCAACTATATTGTGAGCAGTGTTCTTGCTAAGGTTTTTGAAGTTGTGTTCAGATAATTTGGAGCTTGTACTAAAATCACTAGCTGAGCCTCAAGCCCTGAAAATTGGCTATATAAATAAGCAAGAAAAAACATCTTTCTCTCACATTTTTATGCCTCCGCCAGAGGCATTATTAAAAACCTGTTATGCTCATTTTCCCGGCCCCTGCACCAATGGCGTGCCATACAGCTCTCTGTATCCATAGGCTGTTTCCCTGTTGCATATGCCTCTGTTCCATGTTCCATTGTCCCCAGTTGTCACTCGTCACACATACAATAACAATTTGGTTTTGCTTAGTGGCCGAATCAGTGACCTTGCATGTATGATGCTCTATGTATTTGACGAGTGACAATTTGGGACATTCAAACACAAAACGAAGACATATACAGCACATGGGAACAGACAATGGATACAGGGCCTTAACAGGAATACTGTATGGTTGTGACCTGTATTTCATTATGTAGGATGGGGGGGGGGGAGGAGTTAAAACCTCCCCAAATCGTACATAAACTTAGAAGTCCTAAGTAATTTCTTGGTTATCTTACAGAAAATTGTTGTGTTGTATACTGAATATGAAAGATTAAAAAATGAGTTTGAGTCATCGGATTTCCATTGTATTGTTCTTATCTGTAATAACTTGTGAAGGATTTTATGTTACCAGGAATCTTGTGATCCATCATGATATATCTGAATGAGATTATTGTTAACATTGCATAAGGCCACACTAAGTTAATTGTTTGTCTCAAAGCTCACTTAAATTTGAATACCTAATGCGGAATGCGTGTTTTTTAATTTGTTTTTTTAAGTAATTTTTTTCCAACTATACCAGGCGTTACACTTACCATTTTCACCATTCATTTTCCATCCATTGATATTTGTATTAAAACAGTATGTTTGTTATTCTGCCAACAGTCTAACATTTTGCGATCAACAGGGCACAATTTATGATGGGGTTTTATTTGACGGAATTCAAAATAAAAAAAATATTTAGAAGAAAAATTCAAATTTTGGCGATGTTAATGCGCATGTTTAAACTAACGTACGCGACAGCTTTGAGACAAACAATTAAATTAGTGTGGCCTGATCGTGTAATAGTGACCACCTATCATGAACCGCCAGTAAAATCATCATTTTTAACTTTGAGCTATAGTCGAAATGAACAAAAGTTGTATCCCAACAAAATTGTGATTTTTACAGATTTGAATATCCATGCCTTTTATCTTAAGAGTCCTAGCAAAGTATCAGCTTTCGTTTCAAGTCCAAAATATTTGAAACTAACATTTTCAAAATATAGTCTTATGGGAAATGTGTATAGAATGAAAACTTCACTGAGAGTTTTCTCTGTTTTATATATTGTGACATGGCATGCATTGACAAATCATGAACTCTACTTTTGAGTGTAATACCGTAGAGTGCCAGTACATGGCACGTTTTTCTCGTTTCTGTTTCACTTCATCAATGTGGCTTCACAATGTGGCTGATAAATTGTGACAAGTTATCAATTTTGATTTAAGACAAATGCAACTTAAATTTTTGCATCTGTTTAGCCAATCATATCAGTTGGTTTTGTGGTAAATGCCATGTTTTGAAGAAAAGCTGTGCCTTGTTCTATTTGAATCTACAATCTTTGTCACAGAGTTTAGTTGTTGATTAGTATAATTTTGTTGTATTGTTTTTTTTGTTTTTTTAAAATAACCAAAGATTAATGGTAATCCTTTCTTTTACCTTGTATATGTAAAATTAAAGTCTCCAGAATTAATACACCCATATACTGTAAACGTGGTTATTTTTGCAACGGTTTAATTTTCACGAATTTTGCGAATCATCATCTAATGGCGAATATAACACATCGCGGATATGCTCATTTTGTGTGTAGGTCAATGCATGCCTGCCAACTAGTAAGATTTAATCTTATTTAGTAAGATTCTTGGGCTTAAGACAGCAGAAAATCTTACTAAATAAGATTTCTGAATCTGTGAAATGCATAGCTTCTTGGTACTTTTATGTGTAAAATCTACTTTTTAGTGAAATAATCT
>JXSR01S030236.1:45065-56421 GCA_000969725.1 Ophiothrix spiculata | reverse complement strand
TACTTCATATGCATAGATTGCGTTCAAATTGTACGCAGCGCCAGTTCAGCACCAACCCTACCCACTCACCAAATATCATCAACATAGGGCATACGGTTTCCGAGATTTGCTCCGGACAAGAAATGCGGACGGCGGACAGTTTTAAGGAATGGTATGTCTCTTCTGAAAAAATTTTCAGGCGAGACAAAAAATGGGAAAAAATTTGATCAAACATTCAGAAAATTCAAAAATTTGAATTTTATTTTGTTTGTTGATCTTGGGTATGAGGCTATTCTTTAAACGTATTTATTGGTGCTATACATCAAGAAAGATCCAAAGATTTATTTGTAGAACATTCCTTTCACATCATAGATTGCAGATATATCGAAAGAAATTAAGAGTTTGCATTAGATCTCCTAAAAAGACCAATTTTAAAAATTCAACAATAGAGGGCAGTATTTATCGTTGTCGACACTGATAATTAAAAAATGAAAGAATATCTATCATTTTGGTATATAGGGTTTGAATTTGACAATGAAACTTTGAATGCTGTCATTATTACCGCTAATGCTTAAAATGATGCAAAAATCTCAAAATGCTTGAGGAAAAATTTGGGGATGATGCTGAATTTGTCCAATGCCCCTTTAATTCTGCTCTTGTAACATATATGAGCCACGCGGCAAAAGGATACAGTTGTCGTCTCATAGCTCATTGTTGCATATCTATATACTATAAACCACGAACCACTTTTATTTGGCCCTTCGATCGCTTCTGGAATACAGAAGTATATAGGAAAAGCATTGAAAAAGGTCTTAATTTGGCCCTCCAATAGGTATAAAAGAACTGTCGTTTGTCCTTAATGGCCCGCCAACAAATTTAATTGAGAACCCCTGCTATAAACCTTAAAGTATACAACAAGCAATCAGACTCTGTTTACCCACAAAAAAAAAATGTTTATGAGATCCATAGCTTATTCCTTGTATTATACAACATTGTCAACTGGTGGTTTTGTATTGTGTAAGAGAATGACTATGATTGATTAGGATTGATTAAGACCAAATCACTGAGTAATAATATTTTTCAGGGACTTCTGTTTGAGGAGAGTGAGCTCTACAGAGCCACCCTGCTCCCCTCAAATGCTTAATGGGAGCTCAATTAATAGAGCACCCTGCATGATGGTATTAACATAGTCTACTTCCAGATTGCTCCCCTAATTGCTCCCCTAAAGAACTTCAGGAGAGTTATTGGTACAGCGCCTGCAAATTTCAAATGAAAGTCCCTGATTTTTTGTACATGAATCGTTCATGATTGTGGTGTTATTTTTGGCTAATTATGTTGCTTCACATGGACAAACTAATGGACAAACCTTGAATATAAGTTTATTTGAAGATTCACCAAGATTGCATGACGCTCAGGTATCCCTTATAGAATTCACGCCAAAACACCCGATATCTCCTCAAAATACCCGGTATCCCATTATATAAGAGTTGTTAAAAAAAATCACTGGATTTTTTAAGCTGGGAAATAATGAGTACAAAGGAGGTGAAATAAGTTAGGACTTTAGTCAGTCAAGCATTAAATGCATGGATTTAATGCATAATGGTTTGGGGATTAGGCTGTAATTAACTGTGTCCTCTTTGGAAAGGTCTAATGGGTTTGAAAAGAGTCTGGAATTAGTAGCTGTGTTCAAACCATTTTTCTTAAACTCTTCTGTTACTTTGTCCCGGTACTTTGTTCGACAGATTTATACATGTATTCTCAGTAGATACATCTAAGCATAACATAACGTGTGTGGGGCATGGTTTACAAACTTGAAAGTTATGTTATTATCTGAACACAAACCAATTTGAAAAAACATTTGAAATAGATTGTCAGCTATTATGTTAAAAAGGAAAATATAATCTTCTCTGAGTTGCTAAATTTATAGGGGCAAAATGTACCTAATGGGGTACGTCGTTTTGATTCGGAAAATATGAACTAATTTATTCCCTCGTATGGTTATATTAGTTTTTGTGCGTGAATCGGCTGCTTGTTGCATACTTCAAGATTTATAGCGTATAGCTATCTGTACTGTAGCATATCTGATCTATACAAGTTGTTTACATCAGATATGCTACAATGAGCAACAAGAACGGTCCGAAAACTGCATCCTTTTGCCACGTAATATATTCCAATATAAAGCACACAACAGTTACATATCTGATCTCTTGAGTTGTTTTAGTGCCGGTTGAGCATCAGCAGTCCATTCAAAAATAAACAACACTGACACTTTCCAGACTGTACCATACTAATATAAGGCCTAAAAAAATTGTGTTTGCCCTCCTCGACCAACCCTAAAATGCCAAAAATTTGGGTCTGGATATTTTAGGGTTTCTTTTCTTCAAACATGTAAAATATGAAAACGTAAAATTTAGCAGTATAAAGTCACATTTAGTAGTATAAAATGCATATTTCATATAAATAATGACCCACAATCTTTGATTAAACCCTGCATTGTTTGGTTATCACGGTAAAATCCATGGAATTACATCATTCTTTAAAATATATATGTGAAGAGTAAAAAAAAATAGAAGAAAACAAAAGATCAACCGACCGATCAACCCAAAATTTTAATTTTGCTACTGGAGGGCAAACAAACAATTCAATTTTTTTGGCCTAAATAACACACCACTGTTACAGAATTTGTTGAGTTAATGCTATCTCTGGGCTGTTGTTGTAGTTGGTTGCCACTGAGCACCAGTATTCCATTCAGGCATACACACCACCGTTGCTCCTGAAGGAGCTGCGTGGATTTGAACAGGTATCACATGAGTAGGTGCAGTTTGCACCTGGACTGGAACAGATGCCTGTGTTGTGTGCACCTGCTCTTGCACTGGAGCAGGCACTTGTGTTGTATGCTCCTGCACCGGAGAAGGTGCATGTGTTATCTGCACCGGCACTGGAGTAAGTGCCTGAGTTGTCTGCACTTGCACCAGAGTAGGTTGCTGTGATGTTTGTGAAGTTTGCACTTGCACTGAGACAGGTGTCTGCACCTGCATTTGTACTGGAGCAGGTGCTTGTGATATTTGCACCTGCATCTGTGCTGGTGCAGGTGACCGCACCTGGGCTGGAGGTGCAGACTGCAGATGCACTTGCATAGGTGAATCTGACACTATGACTTCAGTAGCAACTGCTGCCTCCACGAGTTCTGTAAGTTTTTCAATCTGCACTGTTTGAACATTATCATTGACACTGTTTGACGGTTGCTGAGGTGCTGGTTCAGGTACAGTATGAATTAGGGAGTGTGCTTTCAGAGCTCGCTGACTTACATGATACAAACCACAGTAGGTGCATATGCGTTGATTCAAATTACCTTGAAGACTGGGGCAGTACAGGTCATACGGGACGGCACGGTAATTCTGCACTGCACGTGGCAGGACCGAAGACATGGCGATGCGCATGAAGAGCGAGCAATACTCAGCTGTGCCTAGATTGGACAGATTGGGCTCAGGAGCTTCTGGCCCAGTGGCTCCTTGAATAAACGGCACTGGTGGTGGGATAAATCGTTCTGATAGGACGGCTTTCAAATTACTCCTCCATGGGCCACAGCAAACATCATTATCACAACGCACAATTTGTAAGCAATACTGACTTTGCCGTACATGCTCAGCTTTCCACCTCTCATCATGATTCACCCCCTCCCATCGTTTCCCTTCAGGTTCCTCCGAGGGTTCTACAAATTTGGCAATAATCGGTTGCTCTTCAAATGTAACCTCGCTCCAGATTTCACTGACTGTATCCCCTGCAGCTTTCAAGTTATTTTTCTCTAATGTCTCATCACTAACTTGCCCTGCGTCATCTAGATGAGACGTGAACTGTCTATTTGGAAGAGCGAGCTTGGAGAGGCTCTCTGACAGCACCTGAATGCGGCCTTCGACTGGATTTTCAACACACTTCCCAGGCGAGTCGGACACAATAAATATAGCATCTAAATTATGCACCTTAAAATGGCATGCTGCAACTTGCAACGCTTTGGCAGATCGTGGATTTTGATCATGGCTTCCATTCACATACAGTACAATCACTGGTTTGATTGTTCCGTCAGGTTTACGTAGATATTTGTTAAACTCTGGTCTTTGCACTACAATATTAAAGTCATCCCAGTGAGCGTAAGCAGCCGATGACAAATGTTTTCCACCCCTGACAGCAACATATGAAGGCCCAATTCTTGTCACCTGTTCTTGACTACACATGCTGTTTTCCAGCTGACAAGCTCCATATAAAGACAAGACTAACTTATTCTTATCGGCAGTTTTGAGTTTGATAGCCTCATGGTCCGATGATGTGACCTTGTATTCAAGCACCATATGTTCCGAGTTGCTTTCCCCCGACGCCTTAAAGCCTATCCTACACCTATCGTCCACTACCACATAACCAACAACTTGTGGGCCAAGAACAGATGCCAGATCTTCAACATACTTGATGCTCGCTCCAGCAAATTTACCATCGAGATGTTGCTTAGCATGGCCCGCTTGAGGTCGCAGTTTCACAGGCACATATTTCACGTGGCGTTTCGCTTCTGAATTTCCCGCCACTCTCGGGGACAGACGAAGGTAAGCTGCACTCCTACTCAGCTTAAATCCGCGTTGTGACATTGCACGAGTGAGATCACGCAAGGATTTATCTGTGATTGTAGGGTTATTCTTACTACCAGTTTTCTTATCATCATTTTTTGCAGATCCTGCGACCTCTTCAAGCACCTTGAGAAGACCCGGTTGGCTTTCCTCAATTCTCGGGCGTCCTCTCTTTTTCCTTGTCTGCAATTTGGCGGCTATCTTAGGATATGTTCTCTCCAATTCTTCAAGTTGTTTCTTTTTCTTTTCCCTGAACCTTTTCTGTCTCATTGCATTTGATTGTAAGACACTAAGTCTATTCTTTTCCTTTATCAATTGATCTGTCTTAGATTCTATTAATGCTTTGATTCCTTTCCTTGATAAAGTCTGTCCAACTTCAGTCGTAACAGGTTTCTTATTTGCTAATGCTTGCCTTAACAAGGTCAATTCCTTCTCAAATTGTAATATTTTCTCAGCAATTTCTTCCTGAACAGGCTTCTTTAAATCAGACAATGAAATCACCTCGCTTGTGACATTTTCATCTTTGACAGAATCATCTCCTTCAATGCACATCTTTTTACCTGCACTTAACTGATAAGCAACAAGTGGATGGTTAGCTTTAATTGCTTCCAAGTCCTGTTTCCGTTTCTTCCGGTATCTCTTCTGATAATCAGCGTTACATTTCAACCCGGACAGTTTTTGTTTGGCACGTTTCAGCTCATCTTCAGCAGCTTTCAAATCTTTACGAATTTGCAAATCCTCTGATTCTCGTGAGCACTGCCAAAGTCGGTCAACCTCCTTTTGTAGGTCTTCAATATTAGCCTGGAGAGTTACCTGCGCAGGTGTCTTTTTCCGTATCTCAGATTGTTGCTTTTTAGGCGTGGATGATCCTGACGGAGCCTGTAAAGAGCACACAGAAAAAGGCAAACTTCAATTTGGCAAACAGGGTGGTCTAAATGCAATCATATATGTCATAGTCATAGTTCTGTTTTCTTCTGCTTCGTTCAACCTCAACATAAATGCGGTAATCGGTCACAACTTCTTTCTGAGATTCTTGGCAAATGTTGACATATTGTATGCTTGTATATGTGCAGGAGTGTGTGCTACATGAGACACGTTAATTACCAGTTTAGGGATTCCCTTTTCAACAACTCACTGTATCTCCTTATACAGGAGCATACCATTGCTGATTCATGATGAGTCAACAGTTGATATTCAAATTTAGTGCGTCACACACTGCACAGCATTTACAGAAGTGTGTTTATGTTGTACAACCCAAAATTACAGAAATGAGCTTGAATTTCACCAAAATCTGATACAACCAAAACAACCAACATTGGCAACAAGTTAAATGATAATTCACTGCATGTACCCATAAGAATCTCAACATGATGAACCTTGGGCATAACAGGCACAAACAGTAATTCACCCAAAGAGATCTCGTAAAATAAATAGAAGAAACATGTTGATAAGTATTTAGTCTAGTTAATGTCCATCTTAGCAACAGAGATGATGGTACAGATACATTTTCCTATTCAGTAGAACTTTGATAACACAAAATCACTGGGGCCTAAGATTTAGTTTGTGTTATCCAACCCATGTCACATAGATAATCAACACATGGGACTCCAAAATCATTTTGTGCTATTATGTGTTAAGGGGGCATCCACACTGTTTTTAGTTGTAGTATAGCGATGGTGAAGTGGGGATCAACCCTAATGAACATTGCTCATAAATGTGTATTATGCTGCTAATAAGTCCAAAACCTATGTATATATTCACAGCTTCTAAGGGGGAGTTGCCCCCTCCTGAGGTTACACATTAATATTAATTGCATGATCTATTCATACACTCAGACAATCAGGTTCCTTGACGTAACTGGACAAGATCAACAACCTTCTTAAAAATTTTCTCTACAATATGTAAGAGTTTAAAGTGACTTTAAGTACAAAACATCAGATACATTTAAGCAAATCCATTCAATTTCTACTTTTCTTATCACAGTAAACAGCAAATTAGATCAATCTTTGCTTTTAAAGGATTATGTTGCCATGCCAACATTTTTAGTGATTTTCAACATGAGCTGGGGTTTCTTTCATTTCTTCAAGTTCAGAGTTGTGATGGCTCATGGCACTGTCCATCATTACTAATATTAAGCTGTTATTAGGAAATCATCACAACCATTTTGCCTTCTACTGGATTTTGACTGCAGCCAAGGCCTATTTGGGGCTAAACCTATGAGCACTTCGATTGTAATTTTTTCCAAACAGCTCCCCAATGCGCTCGTGTCGACGGAGCAATCGAGATTAAATGCCTTGCCAAAGGACATAACTCGCTGGCCGTAGCTGGACTCGAACTCACGACTTGATTCAAAGTTCTACCCTGTTCCACTAGCTCGTGTAAGCTATCGAATCCTAGCTCGTGTAAGCTATCGAATCCTAGTTCGGTCACTTGCTGTCTTACAGTGTCTAGGTAGACATCGCTTCTTAACTACATAAATTGCTAGAGTAGGTTTTTTAATTCCAGTCACCAAATGCATATTGGTGATGGTAAGATCATATTTGGAGGGGATGGGTTCCGTATAATGCTCAACTATGTTCAACATAATACAATGATCGAACCCTCATTAATTGAGCTATTTTCTATAGAATATGTAAGGTTTCCAATCAGGTTCAATGGAAATTATTGTCAAAATGTTTAATTCCTGCTATGGATTCGAGTTAGTTTTGGAGAACACCACATTGGCTTCTTTGTTTGATTTAATGGGGCTCATAGTTAGATCATTTAGGCCACATTAATGCTGTCAATTGTTATGAATTACAAAAACTAAAACAATGTCAACATATGTGTATAAGTTTTTAGCTGATGTAATGGTATATTTTCAACGTTAATGGGCCTAAATACTGTTTCAGATGCCTGCTTTCTATTATTATTTATAGGGCCTATAGAGATTCAAGTCAATGTGACCCTATTTATTTATATCATTGGCCAATATATGCCAGCTTTGGTGTTATATCCATTATTCTTTTATAAGCGGACTTTATTTTATTATTGCCATATATATGGTATCGTTATATCAAATTTCTATTGAATTGACTAGATAAAGCATACAACCTCTCAGAATGAATGGAATCATCGACAGGCCCCAAAAATTTATAATTAGGTGTCACGATTAAAAAAATTCACTAAAGTACCATAATTACACAAATAATGTATGTTGAAGGTGCTAAGAAATTGACTATTGTTGATTTCTCGAATGAAAGTTCATAAGGCATGAGAATGAAATTCTACGAAAAACTGGAAAATTTTGGAAAAATCAGGAAAACAGGCTAAAAAACAGGAAAACACATACATTTGGCCACAAAAAAAACATGAATTCCTGTTTAAACAGGGAGATTCTCATGCTTGATACGTGCTGGTAGATAAACATCATCATAGGTCAGAAAAGGTCATCTATCCTCACAACATCACAGGATTTCTTCTGATGAGGACATGTGATACATGTCGAAATATCAAAAAGGTATGTTTCTTGTGCTGTAAGCTTGTTTAAACCTCTCAGTATACTATTGATTTGTTTACAATATATAGAGAGTATATATGGCCCGTATGCTGTTCCTGTTTGGAAAGCTGCCTTAACTGTGTGCCAATCTGACCGGTTGGAAAGAATTCAAAAGAGAGCTCCAAGAATAATTCTTGAAGCTTAGAATATTTGTTATGACAATGTATTGCAAGTATTTCTCTGAAATTTGCCAAAGATCTATAAAACTCTTGATATTTTTAAAGAATGGCTTCCTATCAAAGTCAGGGAAGAAGTGCCACCTCCTAATTGAGTCTTGTACTGGTGTCCTACACTACACAAGCTTATATATCATCAAAAGTACATTGATTTTCACATATAAATCCCTGCCAAAGTAAATGTTTCCAGGTATTTCTGATTGCCTATCACAAAAAAGGGTTTGTTAGCTGATTATATGAAGAAAGAAAATGAATTAGCCTCATCACTACTTAAATAAATAACTATGTATTGTAAACATGTGGATCTGGATTTTGTATACACTGGTAAAAAGAATAATTAAAATCCAAAGTCAAATATGTCCAGAGATGCCAGTATGTATCACTGAAAAAAAACTAAAACTTAAAAAAAAAAACACCTGAAAATGTGCGCAAATTTGGCAAAACAGCTGAAAAAGGGTTGAAAATTTATAAAAACACGTAAATTTGGAGTAAAAAAAAATGGAAATCCTGTTAAAACAGGAAAACTGGCATCTCTGTATGTAACAATATTGTACATGTAACTTGAAGTCACAACTCAAATTTTCTAGTTGAGACATTACACTTGACTGTTGTTAGCGGCCATAATTCGTGAACACGTACATAAAGTCGTAAGTGTAGATGCGGACTGTTGTTACCTTAAAAATGTACGCTAAGCTTCAAGACTACTGCTTGAACGCTACCATCTACGAATTCATGAACTAAATCCACACACAAGAATTGTCCAACTACTGAGTGCATAATTAACATAAGCCACATTTTGATAAAAATGCTTGTGCCATGTCGTATTGTCCTCTTGTTTGCAACCACAAGTCTCAAAGATCGCTGCATCAAGCAGACTGGTACAGATCACTTACCTCACTATAAACCATTGTTTGGGATGCAATACTCACACCACTTCCAAAACTTCAATTGAAGACAAGAATGCAACACTGACCTATGTCCATGCTGTCCTACCCAGGCAAGTTGAAGTACTCATCAATGTCCAGTATTGATATTTAAAAGGCAATTATAGTCATTATTATACTTCCTTTGGTGTTTGGTAGGGATCCATGGACTTGGGTCACTGTTGCACTCTGGTATCCAGTTATCTCAAGACTGATCTAATGTGGCATACACCTAAACAAGCACCTCGCTTGATGACACACAATGCATGCAATGCGATGTGTTGACAAGAAATGGACTTGGGACAGTGTTACATTCCTGTATTCAGTTATCTCAAGACTGATTTAATGTGACATACACCTAAACAAGTCCCTCGCTTGATGACACACAATGCATGCAATGCGATGTGTTGACAAGGCAGTCACTGTTGCACTCCGGTATCCAGTTTTCTCAAGACTAATTTAATGTGACATACACCTAAACAAGTCCCTCGCTTGATGACACACAATGCATGCAATGCGATGTGTTGACAAGGCATGGACTTGGGTCACTGTTGCACTCCGGTATCCAGTTTTCTCAAGACTAATTTAATGTGACATACACCTAAACAAGTCCCTCGCTTGATGACACACAATGCATGCAATGCGCTGTGTTGAAAAGGCATGGACTTGGGTCACTGTTGCACTCCGGTATCCAGTTATCTCAAGACTGATTTAATGTGACATACACCTGAACAAGCCCCTCGCTTGATGACACACAATGCATGCAATACGCTGTGTTGAAAAGGCATGGACTTGGGTCAGTGTTGCACTCCTGTATTCAGTTACCTCAATACTGATTTAATGTGACATACACCTAAACAAGCCCCTCGCTTGATGACACACAATGCACGCAATGCGCTGTGTTGAAAAGGCATGGACTTGGGTCAGTGTTGCATTCCTGTATTCATTTATCTCAATACTGACTGAATGTGGTGCATTGCGATGTGTTGACAAGGTATGGACTCGGGTCAGTGTTGCACTCCTGTATTTAGTTATCTCAATACTGATTGAATGTGGCATACACCTAAACAAGTCCCTCACTTGATGACACACAATGCATGCAATGCGGCGTGTCGACAGCTCAGATATCAAAAGTGGATTCCTAACTCCCTCGACTGCTCTATGAAAAGTGCTAAATCATCATAGAGCTCAATTTATGTAATCAACTGCTCACAACAAGACACATCATTCCATGACAGCAGCCTTGTGGCTTTCATTGTTTCTCAAAACAAACTTATTGGCATGTATTCACAAATGTTATTCCAGGAATAACTTTATTCCTAGAGTAGTCTTTCTTGGAAAAGAGAGAATCCTCAGTTCTGAACCAAGTCAGATTTTATAAACCAGGAATAAATTAACCAGTCAGTTAAATAACTTTATTCTAATTTTGTGATGGCTTAATGACATCACTGATGGTGGAAACAAAAATATATTCCTGGAATAAAGATATTACCCTTTTGTGAATACGGACCATTGTGTTTAGAAACAACATCGCTTGTGCCATCATTTGTCCATGTATGCGTATTTTAGTTCCAAACAATTTCAGTCATTGTCAATAAGGCTTGCCGTCCAAAGACATTCGCTAGCAGTGAAGTTTGGGATAGGTTTTTTTAATCTGTGGTTGACAATCACTTTATATGGTTACCAACCTTTTCAGGATTTGTGTCTTCTTCTAGCTCTGCTGGTTTACCGTCTTTTTTCAGCTGCTTTCTGTCTTCAGTTAGCTGTCAAACAAATAGATATAGAATGGATTATTTATACATAATTGGCAGTGGGGTTAGACCCCGCCCTTTTTATTTTACCCCACCCTTTTTATAAAGGCACCCTTGATACTGAAAATTCTGGACCCCAACCTTTTTAGCAATTTTTGTAATGTTGTAGACTGACACACAATAGCATTACTGAAAATGAAATATCACTCACTTATAAAGCCCAAGGATATTCCTATTTTTTCCATTTTGTCTTGTACTTGGGTCACTGTTGCACTCCGGTATCCAGTTATCTCAAGACTGATTTAATGTGACATACACCTAAACAAGTCCCTCGCTTGATGACACACAATGCATGCAATGCGATGTGTTGACAAGG